>CAEFZX010013228.1:0-53059 GCA_903066825.1 Alfaro cultratus | reverse complement strand
AGGGGAGGACAGGACAACACGGAGAGCACAGAGACACAGAACTAGAAATAAATACACAGAAAACACAGATCCTGACAGCTTTCTTTGCTGTGACATTTGCTTGGAACTCACAGAAATCTTTAAGCATATGTATGCTTTACAGTCACATTCAGCAAATTAGAATATATTTTCCAATGAGGTGTTACTGTCAGAACAAAAGTACCTTTGCAAATATTAATCTTTAATCAGGTAATAACATGTCATTCTTAGCTGTAAGCAAAATGTTATAAGAATTAAGAGAAATGCAGGTTTGAAAATGTTAACCTGTGTGAAATTAATTCACTTGATGGGTTACTAAAATACAGGAACATTTCCTCAATGATATTTAAATTTATTGACTATGACTATAGATTGTGTCTCATGGATGTGAGACACCAGACATCCATGTTGTGGATTTTTTATTGTTATTTTTTGTGTGTGGCGTTGTAGCTTAGCTGGAGATCCCATTGTGTGCCTGCCTGTTAAATGTGGAAGAGAAGACCATGCTGTACGGTCATTTACCTATGACCGCACATCTTCTTGTGCCATTTAAATGCATGGCAATAACATGAAAGCGTGATAGCAGCTCTTGTGTTTGTTGGTTTTTTAAGGCATAAACAGAGACATTGTTATAGAAGACAAAATCATAAATACTTTTCCAGGTATTGGTGTTTTCTATTCTCTATTTCACTGTCTGGCTCTCCCATTTCTCAGCCAATTTTTCACAGTCAAAGTCAGCCCACACACTTTCATTCAATAAATCTTTATTAATCCCTGTTAACAACATCAGTCTCGCTTTCTTTCTCTCTTTCTCTTTTTTGCTCTCTATATCTACTGAAGTCTCACTTCTGCTTTTGAAATGTTTAATGGTGGTTAATGGTAGTTGTACTTCTGTGCAATGTTTCTCATAGTTCAACTTGATAATGGATTATAGTTCACCCACACACTGTGGCTTAATGATGCTTAATTGAAAACTTTACTGACACAGTGTATGACATTGAACCCTGAAAGCACTAATTGGAATAATTAAGCTTTGCAAACTTTACTCATGGGACCAAAGGCCCCAGGGTAAATAACCTTTCTTCTTATTGTTGTCCCATTGTTAACTGAAAGGTCAGGAGCTTTGGACAAGGACCTGACATTCAGGGTTTTAACATTTGTCCTCTTTTTTTCTTTCATTTTGTTTAATTTTTTACTGGAGGTCAAAATTAGTAGATATTTCAGCATGCACAAACAATTCTGAACAATCATGGAAGTAACAAACAGTGCAAATAAAATTAAGAGTCCTAAAAGAGGGAGTTTTGTCTGAAGTGATAGAGTAAATCCCTGCAAGATTCTGATGAACATTCTGGACTGGTCACCACAGCTGGCTGCACACCTCACAACATCCAGATAAAACATTAGTGATTTGAAATCAGTTCTGTTTTGCTTGACCATTTTTCTTAGTGAGTAATGGGCTCACATATGTAATCCACTGTATATTCTGACAAATTTCATTGTGCCTACTAGGAAATATGTCTGGAGTGGATTGTGTTTGTAAATGTAAGAAAGGACCATGGCTTTACAAAGTGTTGGGTGGCATCTTTATTAGATACAGGCCTTTTTCGTTTCTCTTTATACAAAATATACCATTTCTTCCAGAAGATTTGACGTTAATGGTGCCATTTCTGGGATTGCTAGATCTGTCAGTACCTCCTAATGTAACAAAGCTCCACAGAATTAGAAATTCTCAAAGATTAATTATTTAAAGTTTAATATGTGTGGAAAAGAATTAGACCAGAGGATACTTACTTATACTTATCTACCAACCCTGAATAGGAGTTTCTAGTTTATTTACTTTGGATCAACATTATTAGCTTTTTCTTCTTTTGCTCTTTCCTTTGGTTTGTTATTTTGTTTGTATTTCCTTTTAATTCCTGTAAAGCACTTTGTATTGCCTTGTTGCTGAAAATGTGCTATATAAATAAAATTACCTTTACCTTTATGTGTAGTGGGCTACCACATACTTATT
Organism: Alfaro cultratus; assembly: GCA_903066825.1. Lineage (NCBI taxonomy): Eukaryota > Metazoa > Chordata > Actinopteri > Cyprinodontiformes > Poeciliidae > Alfaro > Alfaro cultratus. The sequence goes on along the minus strand of CAEFZX010013228.1, from coordinate 51,030 downwards.
TTTACACACTATTATTACCGTCATAAAACATAAAAACATAAAAAATCTATACACAAACAGCACATAGCTATCTTACACTGCAAGTAAATAAAAAAGAAAATAAGAGACATAGATAAGGAAAATAAAATAAAAACCTGACAAAAATGTCAGTACTCAAGTCAATACTTTGTTGGCATCATGGGGTGATGAAAAGCGGCACAGCAAGTAAAGCAAAAAGTCACTTTTTTTGCAACGGATGTGTGGGAAACATTTCTTCAAGAAAGATTCTGTTCTCTGATACAGCTCCACTATGTCAATTATTCTCTTCACACAATATAATAGAAAGGTACCACGCACTTTGCAGGAATATTCACAACAGTGCGACACAAACTGCGATTAAGTTAAACTCTGCTGGACAAAGAAAGAGCAGCACAGTAAGAAGCTCTCACAATCCAGAGGAATGACTACTGCTGCTCTCTTCTCATGAGACAGTTTTCACTGACCATATTTGTTCACACAATGAATTGTAGCACAATTATATGATCTATAGCTCTTTTTTATGAAAGCCACATAAAGACATAGGATTAACAAATAGAATCATTTCAGACAAGGCTCAAAAAGTAATAGTTCCCACACAGTTTCCAAGTTCAAGTACATTTTTCCGGACTGAAATGAGCAAAGTTCTTGGTCAACTTTGATTTAATCGAATGATTTATGCATAAACAACAATTGTCATAACATTGTAGGCATTTCATCTTAGGTTAAATAAAACAATTGAGTCAACTCTACTGTAGCATTTTTTTTCTTCAGGTTATCTTTCAAAGATACCTGTGTTCATTGAAATCTTCAGTCACTTTTAGCTCAAATCTCAGACTCTTAACTATGATGTCAAAATACATCAGATTAATCCATTTATGCGTTTAAAAGCTCTTAGCTGTTTTTACACTTTCACTACTACCAATTTTGTCAACTTACTTAAGTTAAGAGTACACGATAAGCTATTAAACTGAAAGCCCTGTTCAACAGATTCCATTTCTACACGAGCAGAAGCAGCTTAAAAAATAATTTATTTCCGGGTTTGCATATGCAAGTCAGTTTTTTTCAATCTTGTACATTTTGCAAAGAGAGATTATTCAATTCATTAAATCTTATTTAAAGGTTTGCAATAACCAAACTTTCCAAAGGAAGTTTATCAGGGCTTATTTTAACCATTACTGACAATTTTATATTTATGAGACTTTCTAATACAAAAGATTGCCAAGCTATTGAAAGCATCACAAACAGTTTATATTCCATATACTGTGTCTTCATTGAGACTCACAACACCTAAATTTCCCTTCAAAGCAGGCTTTAGTAGAGAAGTACTTTCATATTAGTGACAGATCACTTACTGAATTCATGGTGTGAAGAGGAAATGAAATCAACACATGAGCGAGAGAGGGAACAATGAAGAAGGTATGAATGCATGCCTTCAACTGAGACTGAAATGAAGACTATTCAATACATATTAAAAGTGAAGGTGGTGGAAATGAATGTTTGTTATTATTGTACACATATTTGCACCCAGTCTCTCAATTTCACTTCCATAAAGGGACTGATAAAGTCGAGGAATTCTGCAAAACCTGTAAGTGCATCAAATCCAGACAAAATCATGAGGAGATACTGACATGAAATCCAAAATCAAAAATGTAAAAATAAAACCAAAACAATCTTTTCAAATAAATCTTTTGAATATGTTTTTGATTAAATATTACCCTTGCCTTATTCTCAAATAATAAAGAGTAAATCCACTTTGGCTTCCTGAAGGTTCAAGTTCCTTCACTATGTCAGGAAATTAAATCCCACAGTCTAAAGCCCCTTTTTTACACAATCACTGGGTTTTACATTGTTCTGATGGGAACTGAACATGTCAGTGTCATATGTGAATGACTTCAAGATGCTTCTGTCATAAAAGTATCTTGAAGTCTTTGTAAGTGTGAACATTTCTCATCACAAATAGCGTCATGCTGTGAAAAGAAAACAATAACATAAGGGTATTTGTAAGATGTGTTTTCTAATTTGTTTTTGATTTGAAACATTTTTAATTATCCTTGTGATGGAAAAAAAATCATTCAGAAAGATTCTTAACTGAATAAAAAGAGATGGAAATGTCTAAAGTGCAGAATGAGAGAAGCTACTTCAGTTTTACAAAATGTTAGTGGAAGTATCTTTAGTACTTTATCAATTATCAAACTTACAATAGAAGACTAGATCAAGCTTTAAGAAAGAAAACAAGATCATTCTGTCCCAGAATTCTTTGATCTTTTTCTTTTAAAGTGACACCTTGTGCAAACTATCTAAATAATTTGGGCATAGATTCCTTAGAATTTGTGCAAATGAACCATTTAGAATTACGAGAGACATCCGTCTAGGAGAACCATCTACTGAAACCATAATTTTTGGAGGTTTTTCTTTACTACTAAAATATACAAACATGCCATAAAACACTGTGAAATGGTACTAACCCCTTTACAGATTTCTTTATTTTTTTTTCTTTCATTCTTTTCTCAAACTTAAATGTTTTAGGTCATCAAACCCATATTCTATATTATAATAATAACTTTACAAAAAACAGAATAAAGTTGCTAAACAAAATCTAAAATTTTAACAATAATATGAAGAAAAAAAAAAAAAGATGTTCAAACCAAAATGGCCCTGGTTTGAAACAAGAATTGTCCCATAAACCCAACACTTTGTTGTACTTTGTAACAACAACTGCCATTGAAACTTTGACATAAGTCACAATGAGAACTTTCCATCACTGCAGAAAATATTTATCCCACTTTTTTGTTATAAGTCAGTCACATTGTAGATTATACCTCAGTATCTTTATGTCATTATCTGATTTAACTCATGGATTTTACCTGAACTGCTCTAAGAAACATTTATTATGTTTTTGTTTGAGCCACTCAGAGGTGAAAATGCTTGTGTTGTCATGAGTATTGTCCTTCACACTGGTGCAGATTTAGATTTAAGGAACAATGACTTTATCGTGTTTGGATAGCTTTCTCCGTTAATATCACCACTTAAAAATTTAATTTTGTATTTACTCAAAGCACTGTATCTCATCCTATTCTTGTTCTCTGTTCCTTTTTAATCTAATTTATGGTAGAACAAAGCATGGAACCAGTCCAAGAGGTCAAAAATACCAGTGACCTCTCCTGAGAGACCTTCATCATTTATTGTTCTTGTCTATGGGGATTCTTAAGCACCATTAACATTCCAATAATGCATATTTTATTAACAAAAGTGCTTTAAATCGATGCTGAAACACATGCAATACTCTGGATTCCCTCAGATCCACCAGTGGGCCCAAGTGAACTGTCCAGTTGGGTAAAACCAGGGCCACCAGTTTTGAACATCTCACATACCCAAGTTGCTGCGAAAGAGAAACGAGTCTTCTAAGAGATTCATTTCTCAGATAACAGTAAACATAGACATTATAAACTCACAGTAATAGTGAAAGAATTAGGTAATAAAGATTTGCATTGGCAATTCCTTTGACCCAAACAACTCTAAAGGTAAATAACTGAATTCTGACTTTTGCAAGAATCCACAACAATACCAAAAGATAAGGCATTAAAATTTGCTTGAACATAGATGGTCTCTGTAGGGTCATTGAAAAATACCCTGGGGTGCATCAAAAAAAGGCAGTGAAACTCCCATAATGGTGTTTGCGCCTTCATGGAAGACTTAAACTTATAGTGGAGGTACAGAAACCTCCTGCATAAAAAGGTAAATATGAAGACTATAAGGAAACATTCTTTTTATATTTGTGACCACCAAATAATGTCAATATCAACATATATTATGGAAGTGCGCAAAGAATCAACTAAAAATGCTGCCGATTTAAAAGATTGATAAAGTCATCAATGCTTTGCACCCAATGTGTGAAAAGGGCTAAACAATCTAACATAATTTCTTGGGAGTGAAAATCGCCTCTGGTGTGTGCTCACCACCGCAATCTACCCTGTGGCCCCCGAGGTGTGATTTATCTGTGTTTGTGACAGAGATTTGTCACTGTAGTAATCGTCATTTGGCCCCTCAAGCATGCCACAGAACATGCTCTGCCATGGTCCCCACAGAAATACAGCATATTGTGGCTCTATTTTAGAACCATTCAGCCTTCAGCCCTCAAGCTGATGGCGGAACGCTCGCTTTCAGCCAGGTAATAAAACAACAATATATCTCTTGGAGAGCAGGACCAAAATCAAACAATGGACATGGCACCCTCTGCTTAGCACACAACTGTGCAATAGGAAATGAAAACAAAATAATATTAATATAACAATGAGCTTGCTATTAATTTTATCTGAGCTTTTTATTGGTATTTGTCCTCAAACTGAATTTCATGCACACTCTAGACTCCTATGCATTTACACACTGGTTTCTCTTCCATGATCACACATAAAAGGCATCGCCATTTTGTAACAGAAGATTAAAACATGCTCCAAAAGTGCAATAAAATACATGGCCAACAACACCCCAAGATGTCCATCTGCTGTGGATTTGATCTTATGTTTCAAATTTTCATATCAATGCCTGCCAACAAGCAGACACAAAAATAATGCATTCCCCTGAAAGGATTTTTGTTTAATCTTGCCCCTTCAGCACTTCAAAACAACTTGTCAGTAGCTGTCAGTTTAAATTAGCGGAGCAGCCCGTTATGGCACTGTTTTCTGACTCTGGTAAATCTGCAGGCTGTCTCCATCAATCATGGAGCAGGACACACACACACACACACACACACACACACACACACACACACACACACACACACACACACACACACACACCCAAACTCACACACAGAATCATGAACACAATTCCAGATTATTCCACAATGCTGACAAATGCTGGCAGATTTGCACACACACGCACATACAGAAACACAGATGTGAAGTGCTGCTGCACTTCAGATACAGCAATGGAACTTCACAGCAAACAAAGCGCTTGAAAACGATAAAGTTGAAGCAGTCTGTCTGTTTCTACAGATGCTGCCCTGCTCATGTTCTCTTTTAAGTGTCAAAGCAAATAAGTTATTTTTCATCTTTGATATTATCCCTGGGGATGTGCACATACCAAACACTCTTCAAATATGCAGAGCACACACACTCACACGTACATGCACACACACACCTGCACACGCCAAGTATGCAGAGCACACACACACTGACGTAAACATGTAAACTAAATACTCCTCAGAAGATGCAGAGATTCCCCCCAGGTAAACCAGCCAATCACTCAGTATTTACACCATCTAGCCTCAAGAAATCTGTTACATGCGAAATATGAAGTAGGCCTCACTTTCCCAATCAAACAGTCCTGATCAGTTACAGCAGGCACTACAAGGACAGCCGAGTGTTACGAGGTGACAGGTAAGAATAGATGTAAATGTAATATAAATTGTCGGGTGGTATCGAAGTTTGATCAAGCAGGGTTACACAGACGATATGGTAACTGTGGCGTAAGGCTGGGCAATGTGGCTGAAAAAACGTTTCATAATAAAAGGGTTTCATACCAGTGGATATCAATAATTAGTTTTTCGTGTTGAAAATCTGAAATACTGCCAACCAGTGACATGACCTCTCCTGTTTTATCCAGTTTTCTCCTGAGCGGTTGTATTAATTTTCTCCTTTCACTCCAGACTGATGCTTCTTATTTTTAAAGAGTTATGAGACACAGTGGCGAAACTTTAAACTGCCAATACATACGTTACTCAACAGGTTGTTGCTAGGTAACCAAAGAGCGAGCGAGTTAGTTGATGCTTCCATCCTTGCTAAGATGGACCTGCGAGGTTGAGTGGATAAAACATTCTCTCGGCCAATATTTTCCAGAATAGTTTGCGTCTTTAGCTTGGAGTTCAATGAAATTACAGAATTTTCTGTCTGATGTATTTTCTATTAATATTGATCATATGTCTATCGCAATATATTTTGTTATTGATTTATTGTCCACCCCTCCTGAGGAGTGCCACTATCAACTGTGATTTCAGGTTAAAGCTTTATTACAATACTCACAGCATTCTTTTTTCTTCCTGAAAATACTTCCAAGATTGGTGTTTCATTTCAATAACTACTGCACAGCAATAGCAGAAACAAAGCTAAGTAATGAAGAAGGAATCTCCACAAGTAATAGTTAAAACAACATTAAAAGTTATTTTAAGAAATAGGTTTTAAAAATCCAGTCTCTTTTAAAAAGTCGGGGGAGAATGATTGAAAAAAGAGCATGGTCCCTATAGTGTGCCAACCGTAAAAGCTGTGGAGACGGTGCTATAATCTTAGGTTACTTCACTTGGTCAGGGTTAGAGTCATTTACATACTTTTTTGATTTTAGAAAATGGTCTTAATGCTTTCCATACCCACTGTACTTTAAAAAAATGTTGATTAACTGACTACCTAAATGAATTAAATATCCTTGTTTTTTATGTGTTTTTTTTTTTTTTTTTCTCCATCAATTTGTTTCCTAACACAGGAAAGATAACTAAAGATTTTTCTGACTCAAATTTTGAAAATTGGTTCAGGGAGATTTAGACAACACTTTTAGAAATGTATTTGTCATCACATCTCTGATATTATTAAATTATTTGGGATGTGTCGAGGATTCTCAATGCCACAACGTCATCATCAGTGCAAAGTAGGAAACATGCCATTCTTGGACTGAAATATGAGTATGACATCGATAAGGATGATCCACATGTACAAATACATGCAGTACTATGTATTTGTAGTAGCAAATACATGGATGTAAGGAAAAATTTTAATACAAAAATGGAGATGGGAGTTGATTGAAAAATGTCAGCAAGTATAATTTTTCTGCAATACAAAAAGTAAAGTAGAGACAACATAAAATATAATTCAAACTGAGCATTAGAATCATTAAAATATAACAAAATATAAAATAAAACAACGATTATTAAATTGTATAAGATAATAGACAAACAGCAAGCAGCTAGTGTTCTTATGTAAAGATATTAAAGATAATATCTTATGTTTAATATCAGGAACAGGAAGCAAAAAGTGACTCTTAAGAATTTGTAGTTTTTAAGGGGGAGAATACTGTGCAAGGCACAAATAATATATTTGCTTTCATCTAGGAAGCAATATAGCAGCCTGAGAGATGTGGCCTGCTTATTTAAGCAATTCTTGCTCCTGACTCAAGTCAATTCTGTCCTGTTTGGTAAGCCTTATATATCCTGCACCGCACATCCCTGTTTTTAAACTCCGCTTTTAGCAGATAAAAGTGATACCACAGAGAATGTTCAACAGATCAAAATCATGCACATCTGAAATCTGTAGATAACGCAGCCTGTCTGATGTGATATACTGAGGCTTGTGTTGCAGTTCTACAACATTTCCCTTCAGTGTTATGGCTCTGTCACAGCAGTCTGCACTTTCTGTTTCCTACGGAGGCCATTATTGACTGCATGATAATCCACAATTTAATGGTTTCACTCCTTCCAAAGTGAAGCAAAAATTCATAAAAATAAAAGAAAATATGACACATTGAATTATGACACGTTCTGCGAAAACAAAACCACAAAGTTATATTAAAAACCAAAAAGATAAAAAAATATATTTTTTTGTATGATTAAGTACAAACATTAAACACATTAACCACACGATTAAATATAAATATTTGAGTTTTATTTGAGCTACCAATAAGTGCTTTCAAATAATACTTCCAATCTGTGATCTAGATGTGTTATTTATGCGTTGCCACCATCTGAGAGGTGTTGATGTGGGATGGAGGGCTGAATGTAGCCCACCAACATCACAGAGAAATAAAAAGGTAAGAGAACTGTGGAACAACTGGAATTTATTAAAACAATAAACCAAAGCAAAGAAAGCAGCAGCTGAACAGCTGCTTAAAAAAGCTCAACAGCATGGTTCATAAGCTTTGATTGTTCTCCAGCTTAAATCTAATCCAAGGAGAAATATGTTATTCAGCAGAATCAGCTGCAGATATGTTGATAATGATGAACTAAAACTTTGCTTGTATTGAAAACCCTGCATGCATTTGGATAGAGCAAGATGGTGGCAACAAACAGTTTGGTTACAAAGTGTTGAATAAAGTGATCCAGAAAGATGGGTCTGTGGTTGCACAGATATTGTGAAGTATGATTTGAAAGTACCTTATAGGATCCTTCAGGACATTATTCGAAAGGGAATTGCTCTGAACACAGTTAGCACAAGAATTATTGATTTGTCAGCCTAATTTGTCAGTCTGATATTATCATGTTATGAATCAACTTAATCAATTTTGGGAACTCAGGTCCAGCAGGAGTTGCTGTTGGTCCATCCTTGGGGTTTTTAAAATAATTTCCACCATGCTTATTTTTAAGCCATTTCTGTTCACAGGTAATGATAATGTTTTGCTTAAGCAACTCATCTTTTTGGTTGGTTAGTTATTCAGAGGGGAAAATACCTTGCAGTATAATTAACCGTTCCTTAATTGTTTGATTAACACAAAACCAAATGAATGAGACATCAAGAAGTCTCAAGATTTGTTATGACTGGACCACAGAAGACAACCAAATATGAAATGTTTTCCTCCATGGAGCAAAGGCACAGACTGCTAATATAATTCCTTTTAAACCTCAATGCTGTGCTTCAGTAATCAGTGTAATAGAGAATGTCAGAATGACAGATCTAAAAGAGAAACAAAGCAATTATACATCCACAACAATATTCTCCCCCCTGATAATTCTACTCTGTTTTACTTTGAAGCATTAGGTCTAAGTAAGGACATTGTTTGAACCTACCTTCCCAAGAGAAAGACATTACGACAACAGTAATAAAAGTAAATTGCAGACATGGCTTGCTAATTAATTGCTTGTTTATTTTAATAAAAGTCATGATAGGCAATATTCTGAAGTGCAATGCTTCATTAGATATGGCGCTATTAAGAGACCTGGAGATTCATGCACTCCCATATTTTGGCCCATGCAATGAGATGTACTCAAGTCTTTTACCACACATGCAAATATTCACAAGCACTCATAAAAACATTGGTATCTATTTAACTTAATGTAACTTTCACAAGTGTAATGAGGATATCAGACATATTTCCCCATTCATGTTAAAATAATCTTAAACTTGATTGGATACAAAGTCAGCATGACACTCCGTTGAGAAGCAGGCGATCCTTGTGGGGCCCTTACAGTAATAACTGCACCTGCTGAGGTTGCAGTCTGGCGGCATGGTTTTATGTTGCAGCGTGACATTAAAGATTAATGCAAACAGACATACAAGGAATTCCTCCAGATTTGAGGAGCAAAACACAATTGCTGAGAGGAAATGAGTGAATGACCTTTGTGTACCGGCTGCAAAAATTACCATACTTCCTTGTTTTCATAAGGGAATAGGAAGATAATGAATAAATGAATAAATTCAGTTGCTGTGTTGATCGAAGAGACAGACCAGACTTTGTGTTGGGCCAAACAAAGTAAACAACTGGGATCAGCTTGAATATTTGAAATATTTGAATCAATTCAGCTTTGTTTATTGTCCCAAATCACTACATAAGTCGTAAGGGCATTCATCATCGTAAGGTCAAGATCTAATTTCCCTCAGAAGAAAAAGCCTACAATTTTCTTAAAGCAAACAGTTGTGACAATCTATTGTTGATTTTTTTCTGAGGCTAACTTGTCACATTTACTTAAGCTCAGTAACAAGTATTGGTGCTTAAAAGCAGTTTTGCTGTTTCTTGGAAGACAGATTTTTGACTAATTCTGATTTTTCATTGAGTAACTGACCAATCGGACAAAAACGTCTGGCAGTGTTAAGGGCCACATTTATATTGGGCTTCTGTTTTGCTATTCCAAGCTTTTTCAGATGACACAATCTAGAGTTCTGTTTCGTTTCAAAGCATTTTACAAGCGTATGATTTCTCTTTAACTTTACCCCTAACCTATCTAAAGAGGTCCAAATTTCAATAGAGAACTGGAGACTGACTGACTCCATGGATGGATGGAAAATAGACAACTGAATAGAGACTAAAGTCTGAAGATACTGTATTAATATTTTGCATATTCTCTTCTGTTCTGAACATTAATATAAAACATGTTAAATTGAATCTACACACTCAAAGTGCATTGAATCCCTGTTTGCAGGAGTGGCCAATTTACTTTACTAAAATAAATCAAGAGAAGCAGGAAAATGAAAATGCATTATTCATAACTTATTAGTGTACTTCTGAACTTTAAAGTAAAAGGACTGGGACAAAGAGCATGAAACAAAACACCTCACTCAACGCACATTTAATCAATTCACTTTAATAACAAATGAAACATGGGCATAGATGTTGCTAGGATGTTGTTTACTGTTATGACTCTTACCTCTGGGAGAAAATGTCCCTGTAGGGGCTGCCGTGCTGCATGGCGATACCATATCCACGGTCTGGCGCATTGCTGCTTACAGTGTAGAATGAACAATCCTCATCATTATTGGCCATGTACTCCAGCACTGCTGCATCCCACACAAAGCCAAAGCGGCCATATTTCACCTTAATGAAAGGGAAACAGAAAAAAGAAGACATTCTTTTTTAGCAGGAATCCTATAGAGTATCTGAGTTATTCTGATGGTTATGGCTGGATTCCCAGTCCAGTTCCAATTAACCAACTTAAAACATTTTTGTTTGCAAAGTTATGGTTACATACATTAAGCAGCGAGAAGTCTGTTAGGACTAATTTCCTTCAATACAGGCTTCCTAATCGCTTTCGATCAGTGATTTCTGTTGTCTAATTAATATTACACCCTGACTCCCCTCTTTATGTGGTGTGGACCAATGCATTTAACAGAGATACAACTTTATTGTTCCATATTCTTGTAACTTTAGATGTATGTGATCTAAACAGTCTTGTTTATCACTCACTATGAAGCCAAGTTTGGGACACTTTTCACATTTTATGCAGGGAACATATCCATGCTGTCAGTGTGTTTAGCCTGACTGTGGGTATCTAAAGTGTGGGATTGTTGTTGAGAAAGCCATAAAGGATTTAAAATGGGAATCACGGCTTAGTTCAGTTGAGGTGCTTGTTGTTAACACATCCTGTAGTTAACATTCAATAGAGCAATATTTTTCTACAAGAACAAAAATATGGAAACAGGAGAGGCTGTGATATTCTCATGAAAACACCTTTGATACTTCAAACAGTGATAAATACAGCAGCCAGACACAGAAAAATGCACACAGACTCACACATACGCACACTTTTTTCATAATACATTATTTTGGACTTGGTGTGTCATTAACTTTAATGGTGCTTTATAAAATTTTCAAACCCATCTGTGTTTTAGCGAGTGTGTGTTTGTGTGTTGCCTCACTTGGCTCATACGTGATGACTAATGTCTGAGGGCTGACAAGGCCTTCTGATTGGGTGATTTTACAGCCTTAAGTCTGCTGCAGTATGCGTGTGTGTATGTGTGTGTTCACATGTGTTCAACGTTTCGCTGCAGGATATCAAAAGGGATCATATTACTCTTTGAAAAGAAAGGGAAGAGCACTGCTATTAGTTCTGAAGAATGCTTTCATGCCTTCCATTTATTGCTGCTGAATAAAAAAAAAAAACAGGTTTTCCAAAACAGAAATTAGTAAAACATGTACTTAAATTTCATAACATGAAATATAAGGAACACTTTCTTACTAAATTTAGATGAAATGGCTTAAAAAAAAATTGAGTATTATGTGTGGTTATTTCTGTGACATGACTCACAATTTTGATATAAAAAATATTGTAACCACACTTACAGAGACATCTTTCATCTTAATAATACTCTAAATTAAGGTTGAAATAAATGAAATCGGACTTTCTTGATAAAATATACTCATGATGCGCAATAAGGCCACGGTAAACATTAACAGAGACATCACTTAAAAGCAATATATGAATTGCTGACCCTTTGATTTTTTCCTTTTTTCGTAATATAGAAAGGAGATCCTATAGACAAAGAAAATGTAGAAATATGTGTTAAAAGTCACTTCTAAGTTAAAACTCACATCAGGCTATGTAACACTGGAAAATAAGACTCCCATGACGACAATTATTTACAAAGCATAATTTTATCTGAGACATATGTGTGCTTGAGGTCCTTATCTCACTACTCCCAAACATTTTGAATGTTTTACTGGATACAATTTGTAATTAAATTGACATAAGTCTAAAATAACCATAAATCTTTCATTCCACTTTACTGTCAGTCTAAAACAGTCCTGTACACTGGTATACTTATCTGCAACGGTTAAAATTCCTTTTTAAAAGAGTCTGCTTTGAAATTTAAGGAAAAAGAGAAAAGGTAGTCTTGCTTTCGTTCTTTTTTATGTTACAATTTCTCATGTTCAACCTGTTTAAAATTCAGCTGCTAGACCTGTAATAACCACAACATTAATCCATTACTGGTACATATAAAATGGTCTCCTGGTAACTACACAATAAGGCTGCAGAGAGGTATAGTAGTTGACAGCATAGCCTGAAAGCAAAACATTTTTACTTTGAATCTTATTTAGCTCCCTTTTCAGCAATATTCTTTCAAAAACATTTCTTCATGTTATGCTCACCCAGATGCAGAAACAACATTGAATTACATATCAAATCCAATTTTGGCAAATCTAGTTCTGATTTAAAGACTCATCTTCCCCTTCTTAGTATTGGTAAGGTGAAATGATTTCCATGTGGGTTTAACACATTAATATAATGCATTATGTTTATTATTTTACTAAAATTATTCCCTTGATATCCTGCTGATCTTAAATCTGCTTTAACACTAAAGGTGTTTTGACTTGACAGCTAGACTGATCCAGTTTTTCTTATCAATAATGAGATAAAATAAACCTATACCAACATCAACATAAGCAAAATCCTGAGCACTTATCCAAACTAAGAGCAATGTGGTGAAGTAGGTGAAGGAAAACGTGGTTACTTGCAGCAGTGCTTCATAAACAGAGAGACAATGCATGCAAATAGGGAGTATTGATTTCATACATTAGAACTACTCTACATGCACAGCATTACTTAAATATTGACTTAACTTTGATTAATTTCTGAACATAATCATAGCTGGGGTGGCACTATAAAAATTATATTCTGAAGGCCATTCTTCTTTTGTGGTACAGCAAATCAACAAATACTTTGAAAAATAATCATACATAACACAAGGGAAAGGGACTGAAAAATTACATATGAACTATGCTATTTAAATTCTCCAGTTGAAGTCAATCTGACAGGTCATCCTTTTTGTTGGTTTGCGATGAAGAATCAGACAGGATCCAGAAACTGTCGAGCTCTGAATTTTTCTTTTCTTTATGTAGCTCTTCAAACATTACATTTCAATTCACAGCATGCATCCAAACAACAGCAGGGAGAGCGTCTCCCTCTGATCTGAATCACCTGGCTTTTAAATAATTGGCTCTTACCAGGACTAATTAAGGGGTGGAGACAACATTTAAATTTCCAAATAGAAAAAAACATTTGTACTAAACTATATTCCTAGAAAAAAAATTTACTTTACAACTAACAATTTCAAAACTAAAACAAAAACAATCTGTGCCCAAACAAAATCCAAAAAACCAATCTCCCCTCCCTCTCAAACAATGAATATTCCCAGTGAGGTTGATTGAAAACACCAGGTCCTTGTCAGCACTGCTCATGGGCGTGCTTCCATGGCAACACATGACCTGACCAGGTGACCTCAAACAGAGAGTGATTAAAACAAATTAAATTAAGCAAGTTGCTTCTTCCAAGCAAAATACATTTACCAGAAAAAGTGGAATATAGGAAGTTCAAAAAACAGCACCTGTCAGGGAGGGGGTAAATCCCTCACATTTTTCCTAACTGAAGGTTAAACAAACTGCTTTACATGTTTATGCACTGCATTTTAATATTATATATCCTTTAATTTTCTATATAATAATTAACCCATTTTAACATTTTTGGGATATATATGCTTTCTTTTGTTAAGGTTTCTTCACTTTTGGGTAAGGAGAATTACTAAACAAACCTATAGTTTGGTAATGACAAAACTGGTCTAATTTAATGAAGAAAACATGTTCACACAAACACATCCTGTTAATAACTTTTAGGAATGTGAACATTATTCAGTCGTGTGAACTCATCTGAGACAAACACCCACCATAAACCCCTGTGACCTCCTTCAAGTTAGTGGGCGGCAGTTCACTTATGTTGACTTAAATAATTAAAGAGAGAGAGAGAAAGGAACAGTAAACGTTGCAAGGGAGTGCAAGAAAGTCAGACAGCATGTGAAGACAACAAAAGGTTTGCTTTCCAGACCATTTATTATCACTGTAAGTTATCATCTTATCGCAGATATATATATAAATTGAAAGATTGCAAAAGGTTTCAAAATGTCCTCATTTTCCAGACTACTGTAGTTAAGGTTATTTTCCGCTGAATTACTGAATCACAGTCACACAACCATAGACTGTCAAACATCAATATAAACATTAGAAAGGGATCTATATTTCTATCTGATGAATGTGATGCTGATGGATAACAGCATGAAAAATTGCAAGGTACTGGAACAAGGCGGGAATTTCTTTTGTAGCACAGGATAAGGATAAAAAGGTTCTGCAGGATCCTACATAGTGCACACAGAACAAACTTAATTTAAAGAATCATTCCTGGATGTAGGAGAAATGCTGTCAAAACAAAGTATACCAATTTTCTGTTGATTTAAAGTTTAAAATAACAGCTGCTTCCCTGCATTTCTCATTCTGCTGATAAAAGTTGGATTAATTTTAAGCTAATCATTATAATTCTTACATCAATCAAATTAAGCAGGCGAAGTGCAGAAAGACACCGAAACTTTTCAAGAGAAGATACGTCTCTCCGCAACAACGGTGATGCTGAAAACAAGCTTATAAGCACACAATTTTGTACCATAATATTTGTTTTTTTTTGTACCTGCAGCAAATATTATGGTGCAAACTTGCAGTGTGATCAGCCCAGCTTTGGCTGGTTCATGAAGGTTTTGGGCTGACAGAGACCCAGTCAAAGCTCAGACTGGCAGCTAATCCATGAGGAGTCAATCAGCATGGACCGAAATACAAGAAGAGAAGAGCAGAACTAAAGAGAAGTTAAACATTTTAGTGGTAGACACACAGGGACAGTGGCAGAAACCAGAAGAGAGAAAATCACAAAAAAGTAAGAACATTTACTTACAGTCATATTCAATAAAGTCTAATATCTGCTTGTCAACATAAAAATACCTTTTGAGGATAACAATCTTTAAGCAGGTATTAAATATACTTTCATGTTTTCTCAGTTTTTTAAATTCCTTGGATGCAATATTCCAATGTTAAACATTGTCTTCAACTGTAAGCAGAAAATCAACAAATAAAAGCTTAAAAACATGAGTTTGTATAGTTTATCTGTATAATTAGTTTCACTTAGTGAGCTTAGTTACTGAACTAAATGAGCTCTTCAGTAATATTGTAAATTATTGAATAGGTCTGTATATTTTTTTTTTGAAATTGCATCATTGTCATGTTAGACGTCTCCTCACAGCCACAGCAACTGCAGAGTTCTGCCTTTCTTCTTGCATCATTCCCCTTTGACGTGTTTGATTTTATGATGTAGGGCAGGCTTGGACAGAAAAAAGGCAAGCATGAAATCTACTGCTATACATGTCATGCAATAACCACCATAGATCTAAGGCTTTGCTCCTTTTCTAAACCTTACAGACAGTTGGTTTCTATCTGTGTGACGTCATTTCAAAACAAACCTTCAATTTACATCTATACTCGATGATATAAGACACTTTTGGCTGTGAACTGGTGTGCATACATTGCTTTATTGGTTGACTTGAGAACAAGAGGCAACAATTGACTTTTATCCTTGTTCCACAATTGCATGAAATACAATAATGCAATGAGCAGATAAGAGGCTTTTTTGTGCCTTTAGAGAATATTAACAAAAGCAGAGGTTAATAACAATGAAATATTTGACAAAAGAATCCATTTATCTCAGGTACTCACATTTCTACAAACATTTCTGTGAGTCCTTAAGCCAGCTAGTTATGGTTCTGTGCTTCCATGCTCTTTCTGTACTTGCTTCCCTCTGTTTCTTTGGGCTTTATTTGACGACTCAGAGAGCATCCAAATGAGCCACTGCTCCCCAGCCAAATTTTTCCCCTTCTTAGCTCTGGCTGGCTTCATGTAGATATGTGAAAATCTGAATAAAGATCAGATTAGGTCCAGGGAAATCAATCAAAGCGAAAAAGAGAGACAGCGCCTCCCCCTCTGTGCATCGTACTGCATCAATATGTTCTCCTACATGAGAACTTGTCTTATCTTAAGACAAGTTCTTATTTAAGAACTTAAATAAGACAAATAAGTTGTCTTATTTAAGTTATTTAAGAATAAGACAAGTTCTCATGTAGGAGAAAACTGTGGTTAAGTAAGTTTCTATTTGCATTATGTCTCCACATATTCTGAATTAAATTAAACTGAGAATACAATGCTGTCACTATAGGTAATGTAAACAGCACACACTTGAACTGCTTAGGTATGTTTCTCCCTCACCTATTTGTTTTAATGCAAGCTGAAGTTAAAGAGACTTAGATGGCTCTTCTAAGACACCCGTGTTGCCCGAGATGGAGCTCAGACAACAGGGGTAAAGCACTAAATTTGGGTAAATAATCTGAATTTTCTTGGAGGGGACACTTTCTCATTTATTAGTTCAGAGACAAGCACATCATCATCTACTCATGTATTCCTAATAAAACCACCTGTTATTCTCTTGTATCCAACAAAGAATATTTTTCCTTTCACCAAAAAGCTAAACATGCAGTCTGAGACTACAAAAGGCTAGTCCTCATGAGGCATCAGTTCCTCAGGAGGAGTTCTGTCCAGCTGTTTGCTCTAGTGGCACCAGCCGCCTCAATCCCGAGAGACACTATATGACAACTTCTTCTTTCCCTTTCCTCTCTTTGTTTTCTCAGTTGTTTAATTACCATCGGCTGTCATCAGTTGTCTTTGTTTCTTCAGGAAAGAGGACTTGGGGGAAAAAAAACAATGGAATTAATCGCCTATTGCCACGCTCTATGCAAATCTTTATCCAGACCCCGTTAAGTCGATGAGAGATGCGATAGTGAAGGAGAGGCATAATTGGAGACAGATGTTGGAGAGACGGATCATCCGAGACGGATCAGTGAGCCAAAACTAAGATGCCACCCTTAATAAGATCTAGCTGAATACAAAAATGACTTCTTTCCATTTCCTTTTCTTTTTATCTTTGCTTAACTGTATTGTTCATAATGACTCTGATGTTTCATTTGCTTGAAAAGTATCTCATGTTTTTCTGACATCTTGTCAATTTTTTTCTTACTCATATTCCTTTTGTCATGCAAATGATGTACGTGAGGCTGGTGACCTAAAGGTTTAACCTACTTCCTGGTTTACACCTGTGGAGCCTAAACATAAAATTTATTCAAAAACTGGGCTAATAAGTTATATTTGTGCTCAAACTAGAATATTTACAAAGACCAACTTAAAAGAAAGGAACCCTTGTGATCCTCAGTGCATTATAAAAAACAAACAGCAAATACTAACCAATAAGACATTACAGAATCAAATATGATCACCTTTGAATTTGTGCGGGTGGCATGAAATTTCTTAAACTTTGACAAACAAAGCACAACTTTGAATCATAGCGCTGTGTGTGAAGAAGTCGCTGGCAGTGCTTGGGCTTTTGCGCGAAGACGTGTGAATATGTGTTGCTTACACTAGTGGAGTTTGGCTCCAGTGATTGATTATATTTGTCCAAGCTGTTGCTTCAATGCTGAGTTTTCAATTGCTGAAAGGGAATAAATAATGGAAGGCAACAAAAGTCTTGTTGTGTATCACAGCAGCACCACACCTTTGCATTTGACAAGATGGCTCCCAGGTGCTTCTGATGAGCTGGCAGAAGATGAGTTTTGTAAGCCGCAACGGGAAACTGAACCGAGAAATTTTGCCTGCCTGATATAATTCCCCAGAAAAAAAACAAAACAGTTTTATTTCTGGCTACTTTAATCATTTTTAATAATGTGGACTAATCTGATGTCTAAATGTGGGTTCAGTGGAAGATGATTTGTTTTTTCTTGGAGCTGCACTATTAGAATTGACTAAATGACTCTTATTTGTTGACTTCAGTTTATCCTTATCCTATCTGACATGTTGATTATTCAGGTGTTTTACTTTGGAATAAACAATGGAAAGTCTTAATTTTTAAAGTGCTTACATTCTACAGTAAGCACTTTATAAATATATTTCACTTATCTTAAGTTCTTGTTAAAATTTGACATATTGACATGTAATAAATCACAAATTTGGATGTCGAGAAAATGTAATTTAGCATTTTTGATTAATCTATTGAATGAACAAACATAGTGCACAGATTAACTTTTAAAAAATTGTTAGTGACAAACCTAAACTTTGTAGATAAATATGCAGGATGCAACACTTTATTCTGTGTTGTCTTTGACTGGCTTTTCCAGTGCCTGCCATGACGTCAGCAAAGACATTGATACTGGAGAATGGATTCACTTCTCGAGCCAGCACTTAGGTGTGTGATATGGGGAAAAATGCAAAGCTTGTGTGCAGCTGATGCATCATAGAAACAAGAAAACTGTCACAAAAGTGTTGTGGCATATCTTTGTAACATTTAGAATTGCAGAATGCATCAAGTGTCAATAGAAAAATTTATCTTAACTGCAATCCCAAATACATGCCAGTTTTTCTACTTGACAAGAAAGGGGCTTGTGCCACTGACAGAGGTGAGAGTTTTGTTGAGTGGTGGACCGATTGAGAAGTGTCCTGGAAAAGACAGCATCCTATGATATTCCATATTATGGAATATCTTCATATTCCATAATATGAAGATATTATGGAATATGTTTTGTAGCAACAACAAAAAAAACACTTCCACTCCCTAGATCTCTCAGTCTCAGTCATTCTCTGACCTCAAAGTCTTTATAAATCATTGTTTCACTAAGATATCAATTATGTAAGTATATTGCATCTATCTAGATAAATGTAAAACATGTTAAGTGTTGGACACATTTTTTGGAAGTAGGGTAGAAATTGAACGAAGTGTTTTAATTATCTTAATTAAATCCTATATTTTTCCATATACACATTTTAATACACAAGTTGTTTAAAAATAAAATCATTTGATTTCATTTATAATAATATAACAAAAGTGATAATAGATTCCATTTTTTTCAAGGTAATATGTCCAAAAATTGTTTTGATTTTATGAAACAAACATGCATGCATACAAGTCTGCTATATTCAGATGTTTCTTTTAATGTTTTTTGATCCATTTCATATTAACAAAATCCTCCTGACATTGAGCTGTCCCAGATAAGAAACAGTGAAAATGAAGACATATTTATATAGTAAGACATTACAGGAGGTGAAATGTGTCCCTGGCAAACAGATGGTAACGGACTGTGGCAGATGTGAGAACAAGATAAAAACAAAAGATACAAGGGTGAGATTTTCAGACAATGTAGATCCCGTATTAATCATGTTGTAGATTTGTATGGCTTTAATCAACAGTCACAGCTTATTAGTATGCCCCTCACTAACGTGAAAAATTGCATTACTGCTAAAAAATGACCCTTAAGCGATTATGCATAAGAGCAATAAAGTGTTTGCACTTCTGCCAAGGAGAATTTTATTCTTGTTCTGCTTGTATGCTTTAAGCAGGGGTGTCAAACTCCAGTCCTCAAGGGCCAGTGTCCTGCAGTTTTTAGATGTGCCACAGGTACAAAACACTGGAATGAAATGGCTTAATTACCTCCTCCTTGTGTAGATAAGTTCTCCAGAGCCTTGCTAATGACCTAATTATTCTATTCAGGTGTGGTGCAGCAGAGGCACATCTAAAAGTTGTAGGACACCAGCCCTTGAGGACTGGAGTTTGACACCTGTGCTCTAAAGTAATCACACTCACTGTCTGCATGCAATTAATAAGTGGTCAAAACATTTCTGTCTCAGAACAACTTTATGAAGATTTTTCCCATTTTGTTAAAACAAAACACTACAGTACTACAGATTTACACCCATCTAATCACGTGACTAACAATTGCCTTAAGTAACATGCATAATCCACATTCTTTAAGCAATTAGGCTATACACGTGGGTGTTTGAGCTCTGGCAGAGCAGCTTGGTAGTTGGTTTCGCTCTCTCTCTGTCTTTCTGTATATATTTGAGTATGTATATATAAAATAGCTATATAGCTGCTTTTTCACACAAAGCTTGTAAAAGTGACTGCTTTCATTGAGGTCTGGGGTTTCTACTGTGTCCATCCAAGTCATTTCTGAGTATATAAGTGTTTTGAAGCTCATGTCCAATGCAAAAACATTATTTCTCAGTTTTTCTCTTATGCAGTTCTTGATTTATTTAGAAAAGCAGTCTCTATAATGAGTTTGAAAAATATGGAAGGAATGTCTGAACCACTACAGTAAGTTGAGTACCATGCCCATCCATCTATCTCTCATCCATCTTTTTTTCAATTAAAAAGTCCTATTCCTGTGAGTATGCCCCTTTGTTTCCTTCTGGTCAATCAGGCTCGGTGGACAGATTAAACGTCTGAACTGTGACGGACACCTTTCCCCTCTCAATGGGAAGGATCACTGAACTCGAGGTCATCACAAATTTACACAGCTTCTCACCCCATCAAAAGCAATGAGACCAGACATCATGGGAGACAACTTCATTTGACAGCACACACATTTCTGCACACTGATTATCCTCCTTACCACAGAGGAAACAAAAATAATACTAATAATAATAAAAATGAAAACCTCTGTCTATGAAAAGGTTATGCAGCCTTGTATTATTCTGAAAATATTTTAGAAGGGGCCTATTTGATTTTTTCAGAAGATTTTCCAGTGATTTTTCAAGTCGTAACAGCAGACAGTTTCTTGCATAGCTCATCTTTAGTTTATTGTTTCTGCTGCTGTGGGGGAAATGTGGTAACAGTTCCTATTTCACAGCCATTTTTGTTTTACAGTAAATTCCTTTCTACCTACAAATGAGATCTGCAAACTCAGCAGATCTCATTTGTAGGAACCCATGGGGAAAATGTGTAAAGAGTCTTACATTCATCCTTTACTGCAGATGTGTAATCTCACACAGATTTAGGAAAATCCTGCGATTTATGTAATTTGAGGTGGTAAAGGAATATATTGATTTGTTTAGAAAATAACTGGTAGCATGATTCAGATATTAATTTGCCCCCATTAAGTGATGGAGTCTATGGACAGAACGATCAATCAAAATACACACACACACACAAAAAAATCAATATTAATAAACAAAGTAACAGAATTCATCTATAATTGTTCTGCATATTAATTTCTTGTTGCTTCTTTAGATGTCCAGTTTATGGGGAATGGGCACGCCCAGTGTTATGCAAAAACCTGACTGTACACCTTGGCAATGATGTCAAAGAAGCTACACTTATCAAATCTGAATTGGACATTTTTCCAGATGAGCTACATAAAACCTTTCATATATTTGTGAAAACAACATTAGTTATGTATACTCTATTTTTATATGTTGATCAGAGTCTTTTGATCTTTATTCCGAGAATTAAATTTTTTGCCCATTATCAATCAATCAATCAAATGTTATTTGTATAGCACATTTCAGCCGCAAGGCATTTCGAAGTGCTTTACATCATATCAAAAACAGAAACATAATGCAACATAGAATCAACAGTAAAAAACAATAAAAACAGCAATAAAAACACAACATTTAGTCAAATTCCATCAATAAATTTATAATTAAGAATGTTTCAAATAAAATCCTAAACAGGTTTGGTTTTTTGTCGAATTTGTATTTATAGAAGATTTACCGATTACACTCTTATTGTGTTATATGGAACAAAATACCTATTGCTATTTTTATTCCCACTCAAGCTCACAATCACACAGTTTAAAACGATGTAAACAGCCTTTCAACTGGCTTCCGGCACGAGGCTCCGTACACCTCCTTCACGGAATTTCGCTCAGGGACTCTGCCGTCCCTCACGGATTTTGTGCAATTGCAACATAGAATCGACAGTCAAAACATTACATGAAGTCAAGGTCCAACATAAAATTTGTAATTAATTACGTTTCAAATGCAATTCTAAACAGGTGGGTTTTTAGTCGAGATTTAAAGGAAGCCAGTGTTTCAGCTGTTTTACAGTTTTCTGGAAGTTTGTTCCAAATTTGTGGTGCATAGATGCTGAATGCTGCTTCTCCCCGTTTGGTTCTGGTTCTGGGGATGCAGAGCAGACCAGAACCGGAAGACCTGAGAGGTCTGGAAGGTTGATACAACAACAACAGATCTTTAATGTATTGTGGTGCTAAGCCATTCAGTGATTTATAAACTAACAAGAGNGGGAGCCAGTGGAGGGACTTTAAAACTGGTGTTATGTGCTCTATCTTCCTGGTTTTAGTGAGAACGCGAGCAGCAGCGTTCTGGATCAGCTCCAGATGTTTGATTGATTTGTTGGACAGACTTGTGAAGACGCTGTTGCAATAATCAATGCGACTGAAGATAAACGCATGGATCAGTTTCTCTAGATCTGGCGGAGACATTAGTCCTTTAATCCTGGAAATGTTCTTCAGGTGATAAAAGGTTGACTTTGTAACTGTCTTTATGTGGCTCTGAAGGTTCAGGTCAGAGTCCATCACTACTCCCATGTTATTGATGCAATAGGTCAGTTCAGGGCCAGCGCCAATCATATAAAGAGACAACACCTATTATATCGGTATCACAGATGAAATGCCAAAGAATTCAAGTCCTTTATTTCTGGAAAATAAAGGACTTTGTAAATCAATATTAGAAAATGGCCTTAACATATTATTATTTTATTTCATTATATTATTTTGGGGGCTATTACTAAAAACAAAAGGGGATTTAAATTGTATGTATTTTTCTGTATCTATGTTATACAGATGCAAAAAATACTACTACTAATAAAAATAAAGGAAAATATGAAATAGCCCTTTACAACACAGATAAATCTGATTCTGAAGTTGTTGCACAGTTTGAGCTTAAAACAAATTACAAATAAAACCTTACCATGAAAATGTCTGACACTTAAATGTCCATGATATCAAAGAAAAAATGGATACATCTGAAACACTGGCAGAGAGGAAAGGTATAGAATTTTAAAATGAAAATATCATAGAAACATTGATAAAAAAAAATAAAAAATAAATCCTGCTTACACATACCTGGTGGGTGTTGAGTTTAAACAATTTTTTCTTTAAATGGAAAATAAAAATCTGCAAACGACTCAAGGGAACCTTGAATCTGGAAGATTATAAATGCACAAAAACATCCAAAACACTTTAGAGCTTCAATTTGTGACATTCTGCAGACTGAAGTGATGATCCTGAAAGTCCTTTTTCCAGTTAGAACACAGCCAGAGCCGTTATGAAAATGCAAGAGGCGGATTAGTGTTTAACCTACCACTGTACTATTGCCAGGCATCCTAAAAGAACTTCATTATGAATTGTTTCAAAGATAAGATCTGGTGCCAAATGGTCTGAGTGAAGTGTCCAATAGCCTGCGTATCCCCAGTGAGTAGTTGGTTAAGAAACAAAAGCTGTGCAAATTATTATATGAAAGCAACAAATTAATAAGAAAATACAAAGAAACAATGGTTAGAATATATATTAAAAACTGTTTCAGGTTTCCATTTTTAGGTTTTGGCTGGGTCAACCGGGAAATTGTCTCCCTAATGTAATTAAACAGAGTAGCTGTTTATCAACAACTCTTTCATCTCACAGTGATTTGAGCGTCAGGAGAGTATTTAACCTCTATGATCTGAAAATACAAGTAAATAAACACAACTGATTCATGTCAAAAGAGCTGGCAGAGGATAAGAAATCACTAATATTTTTGCTGAATTGTGCAGAGCAACTGACATGTTGTGCCAATGTTTCAATACACTTGTATTAAATTGCATTTGAGCAACACTCACACAAAATTAATACAGTGTCTGTAAATCTCCTGGATTGGTCTTTTTGCTGATTTTGCTGCTGTTTGAGTGTTATTTCTTCCCAATAGTTGATCTATTTTACTTAATGTTAGTGTTGACATTGGCCTGTTAAAGGTGCCAGTCTTGTAAACAATAAGTGTACTATGGTTTATTCTTTCTGTAGCTGCAAAGGACCAGTAAATTCAGAAACTAGAGAACCAGGGACATAAATGTGTCTCAGTGTTTTATCACATATTATTCCAGACACTGTGTTTGTATAGGTATATACTGTATCTTCTTCATTATTTTCTGTTGCTATCATTTGTTTCTTGTTTGTGCTTTCCCTTTCTTCATCACTGTTCTTTTGGCTTTTTTCCAAATACCCCTTCCTTTTCTGACTCACTCTCCACATTGTGATGTATGGGTGTCTGAGTTCTCCAAAAGTCCATTAGCTGCTGGCACCAAGCTGCCTCTTTTCCTACAAAAAGAGATAGAAACCCAGAGTGTGGCTGCCCAGTGAGTTGCATGAGAATGAGAGGACAAAAGAAAGAGTGTGATTGGAGAAACAAGGGTGATAAAGAGAAAGATTAAAAAAGTAAAGGAGTGAAGTGAAAACACCCTACAGCAGAGTGTTACTGTTGAATGTGTTGACAGAATGCAAGAAACAACCAACAGAAACTGAAAGGAGCAGAAAAAAGCGAGTAATGAAAGAATCAAGAACAGAATCTTTAGGCTTGCAACGAAAGCTTGTAGGGGAGAGCAAGAAGTCAGGGGAAAAGTAGGTAGAAGATGCAAAGAAGGACACAGATGCAATGACAAGTAGAATTGCTTGTAGATAGAGTAAGGATAAAACACAACATGTCAGCTAACAAGATATATTACAACAATAAAAAAAACTCAATTACACATTTAAACTTTTTAAAAACACACCACTTTGTCCTCCTTATTTACTGAGGTTAATTCAATGCATGGAAAATTGAACATAGCTACTAATGTGCCAGAATGAGCTGATCCAAGGTAGAAAAGAGTTGAAATGAATAGGTTTGTATTTAAATGAATTTGTGTCAGAGGAACATTTTAACATGTAACATTTTACATGCTAAATAACACTAGCATTACCATTTTGATTTGTTGCCTCTCACATGTCAGTTTCACTGTTTGTCTTTTCCTCCTGGGACATTGCAAGGTGATATTAGAACAGCCTTATATGAGTTAACTTCCTAAATGATTGACCATATTTCGTCTGTAAGCAGGCCAGGGGAAGCTCTAATAATAATAATAATACCACCAGTAATTATTATTATTATTTCCTTTTTTCCTCATTTCTAGAGTATCAAGGTGTTTTGTCTTATTGTGTGTGTCAAGAGCATCATTAAGTACGTAAAGCTCTTTATTGAACTATTTATTGTAGGTATTTACTTATAGGTTTTAGATTAATAATAGGCTAACTTTTGAACACTCTGAACCTCTAAATAGACAACAACATGTTAGAAAAACAACTAAAGCCAAGTCACTCTAAATTGTCACTTATAGTGGACAACCTTTTGTTTTTTGCTTTTTTTACAGCTTAGCGCAAATCAAGTGTGCAATGTTCTCCGCCATCACCAAGAAACAGCAAAATTCTCTCCCTGGTATGAAAACTAGCTTCATAGCAGCAGCAGCAACAGAATATTTTCCCTGCTTTGTTAATTTTTTAACAAACTTCCTATTTGCATTATGTACCACCTACCATTTGAATATTTTTGGCCCCTAAGGTAAGCTTTAGAAAAACAGCCATCATCAAATAAAGCCTCAACAGTTTTTACAACATTCAACTCATATTAGAAACAATACCCATTCAAAAAGCAAAAACTGGCTTCAGTATAAAATGGATAATTTACTACATTTGCATGGAATTACAACATAATTACTGCATTCATTTTTGAAGACACTCAAAGACAAATAAATTCATGACGGTACAGTAAGTTAGAACAATTGAAAGCAATGTTTTCCCTTCTTCCTCAGAGGACAACACACACACACACACAAATCGCAACAATTTTTTATAACGATCTGAAGATTCTAGTCCTTGCTTGTTGAATCACACTAACCATGATTTACAGAATCCTGGTAAAATGGGTGTTTCTCAAAGCAACACTATACAGAAGGGCTGTGGAGGCAATAGCTGAAAGTTCAGCTACATGTGTACACACACTGACTCCAGCACAGCAGTTCAGCATGCAGCTTGTACATTTCAATAGAAGCTTCCAACTTCTGCTGCCTACTCATATGTTATATAACAAAGATTTTCATAGAATTAGAAAGTCAACGTACAGTTGTAAATGGATCTAAAGTTTAGCTTGCTTAATTAAGCATGTGTAATACACCCTCATTTATTTTAAGTGAAATGTTTCCTACAAGTTTTACATCAACAGCAAGTGTTTAAAGACATCAAGACGTTCCTGGCAGAATTCTGGCTGGAGTTTTTACCATTCTTCTTCTCAAACTTGTAGATTAGGTTAATGGCAAAGGCTTGACTTTCAGGTGTAGGCCATCCATTTTTAATTGTGTTAAAGTTGGGGGCATTTTAGGAACTGTACACTATTATTCCAGATTTTTCTCTGTGGTTACAAAATATTCATTCTTGAGACTGAGACACAAAACATTGCTAGCTTTCTTAAGTAAAAACTAAATTGTGCTTTTTATGTATTCTGCAGAGATTTTACCAGCAGGCTGGATCTTGATATGCAAGAGTTCAGTAAAGGTCTCCAACAGAGACCGAAAACACATCTTGCTTATTCTCATTTCTACAAGCAATTTGGAGTCACCAGTCATCTTAAAATATATCCATTGGGCTTTTGCGTCAGTCAGGCATGTGTTTAACTCTCGTCAAAATGAATCTGAGATGGCATCTACAAAGACCAGCTATGTACAGTTCATGGTGTAGCGTCTGCTTTAAAATGCTAAATGATCCAAAAACAAGGTTAATAGCTCTGATCTAAACTAAAGGCGTTGCAAAGATGGAGGATGAAAACACACATGTGGGCATTTAACACACACAAATAAACCACACACGCAAGCCCCTGCTTGTCACATCTTAATTAAATGAAAAAAAAATTGGGGCAACTGAATTTTAATATTTCTGACATTTTATTTTTTATACTAACAGTTATTAAAAAAAGGTCTATGTCTTCACAAATGTAAAATATTTTACAATATTAGAACCAAAGGTGAAGGTTTTCAGACATAGAAAGAAAATTCCTGATTCATGTCCTCACTGTTTTTCTTTTCCTTATCTGTGCCTGCAATTATCAACAGAAGCAACAAGTACAGTGCGGAGCAAACGAGATGAGAAAAAAACAGACTCCATGAGAAAGGCACTGTTAAAGGTGACAGGGAGAGGCAGGGAAAGAAGCACTGAGTGCAAATATGTGAGTGTGTAGATGGCTCCAGCCTCTGCTGCCATATGAGGACGAAATAGATAAAAAACCAATTTGGCTTTATTACAAGATACAGAATGAGAAAATGTAGTTAGAAATAGATAATGGAATTTTTTATCTTTTTCATCTTAGGTCCATTTTTGTTGTTAAAGTAAACATTGTCTTCTCTTTTTACACTAACAAAACTAAGGTGCATTTTGGAGTAGCAATAGTTTGTTCAGCATGTAATAGGGGTCTCAGTTAGCAAAACTAAGATGAAAAAATGCTTTTAGAAGATTAGTTCTCATGGAGCCATTTTAATGCGAACTGCTATTTTTTTGAAGAACCTGACACTTTTTCAAATATATCCCTCCCTCCCTAGTTTAGCAGATCTCTCGTCAACATTCTAAAATTTAAACAATCTATACCCCTGACATGGTTTCTACTTCTTTAAAGGCCTTCACCCTTCGCTTCAGTTGTTAACCCACTCATAAACTGATGGCAGCAACAGTTGTTATGGTGCACATTGACATAAGCAAGGCTGTCAAACAATCAGTGTCACGACCATCAGGTAAGTCAGGTCAAGTATCTTGTCCAAGGACAACGACTGAGATGGACAGAGCGGAGGTTCGAACCTAGTTACAGGATGAATCCTTACCTCCTGAGCCATATTAAATATCACCTTCTTCACCACTTCCTCATTTTAGACTGAAAGTAATTCTCTTCCTATTTCCTTCCTCTGAATTTCTCTTATCATTTGCTCGCTCCAAATCTATGTCTCAACACAGAAATGCTGTCATCACACAGCCACAGAATTGTAACAGCAGGGAAATATGTTTGCTGTTTGGGCTTGTCGCGGTGAATCCTAATGAGCTATCAGACTCTACAGGAAAGAAGCTTTCTCTTCTCTTTTTCCTGTCAGGGTGATTTGCACTACTTTGCACAAGAAAATACAACATGAAAGAACCCAGCAGCCAAAATGGCATTTTCTGGTCTTAGCAGATGCTAGGTTATTAAAGAGGATATTGCAGCCATCAAACCGATGTGCAGTGACAGATATATTTCATCAGCTTATGTTACTGCAGAGTTTTTACTTAAATCCAGTGTAATACATGGCAAGCCCATGAATGTGGCTTCTTTTTTTTTTAAAATCAAATGAAGTCAGTTTTTGCTCCATCCATTCTGAAACTTGCAGAATGTCATCATACTGGCTTACACACAAAATTCTAGCAGTACCGCCCATGAATTTAAAAGCTGAAGCAACATCAGCAGAAAAAAGGACTGGAAGGACAAAAAAGAAGACAGAAAGAGAAGGGGGTGAGAAGAGGAAGAACAGTAAGGAAAGTGCATTTCAACAGGCTCATTGGAAAAGATACATGTCACATTGCTAAAGGCAGCCCTGAGACCTGAAAGCATAGCTCATGACAAGTCAACCCCACACTTTCAAACAGAGAGGGAGAGAAGTCATAAATGCTGAGATCTGTCACCATAGCTCAGCTGGGCCACCCTGCTCAGTAACCTTGGCAACTCCCTGACCAATAACTGCTTGGCAGGAGGTCCTCTAAGAATAGTGACACTGACACAAACACATACACAGTCACAGAGCCATGCTGCCTACAGAGCCATTGTTGCCTTTGGTTTGAATGGATAAGCCATGTTAAGACTGGCCACTGTGAGTGGAGCTTTCCACCGACAAATGCTTGCACTCCTCACAGATCTGCACCTATAAAGATTATATCAGGAGGATACTGGACTAAGTTTAACTTTCATTCTTGTCCTTTGTTCAAATGGTATCGTTTGTTTCCCTAGTATTGAATAGGAAGCCAATGACTTCAGGTTATTTAACTAATAACCATAATATTAAAACATAATTTAGTCCCCTATCAATCAAGCTCAGTAGCAGGCAGGTATTCTTTACACTCTGATCAAGGGCATGGATCTGACATTATTGTTGGGTTTGTAATGATTTCTTAGAATCAGTATTTTTTTAGCCTGCAGTGATGACACACCATATGACTTCAAGAAATTAAAAAAAAAGCAAGAAGTGGGCTTTACAAGTTTTGGGTTCTTTCTAAATCCTGAAAGTTCAAAGTCACACAGCCTAAAATATAAACACACATCCTAACTACTATTTGTTTTTTTTCTTTTGCCCCTTAGCAAGTTGCACTGTAACCACATGCCCTTTGTAGTCAACAACAGGCCTCTGGCACAATTTTGGAAGAATATTTTGCCACTCTGCTTTGAAGAATTGGAAGTTTTTATTTAAATTGGTTTACAGTGAAAATTTAAACATGAGGCCCAAATGTGCTGCCAAAAAGGGCCCAAGATTTCATAATTAATGTGCTACACAATGAGCCCATATTAATTTCCTCTACAATTTTGATGCAGGAAAACTGGGGTAAAACGTGTAACCCATCTGTGGTCTACTTGTGTTGCAGAATCTCAAATAACTTTCTTGTTGTGCTTGTGGATCCTACAATAACCAGAAGCCAATTTAGGCATTCATCAGCTATTGTCTAGTGGAACCATCTACCCAAAATATAGTAGCAGATATAATTTCCTTTACGGTCAGGTAACATTTAAATGGTTGCATTTTTTACATAAAGTTAGGGCTTACTAGGCTTAGTCTGCTTGGGAAAGTCAGATAACTACCTCTCTGAAACTTCCTGTGTGTTCTTGTTACTCTGCTGTTGTGAAGCCAGGCAATTAAAAAAAAACACCAAATTAACTGTTGGATTTTTTCATCAGTTACGAACAGTATTCTGAGTAAATTAGTCTATTGAGGACTTATCTTAAAAAAGAAATTACCTATGTATACCTTTCAGGGGTGGAAACAAAGAAAGGACTTTCAACAACCACTCTCTAAAGAGGTAAAATCTGTCATTAAGATTCCCACTGGCACTTCCTTTCTCGGTCTTTTCTCACATTTCTTTCACCTCAGTTAACTCTACCCAGACCCTGGTGTACCTATTCTTTGTGCATCTATATCCATTCTTTTTTCTCCTTGCACCTCTTTGTAGCCCTTCTTCACCTATCTACAGCGAAGCCTGCAATCTCCACACCCCTTTTAGCAGCTCGCTGCCCTCAAACTCTCTTTTCTACCATCCTCAAAATTCCAATTTTCCTCTTTCTACTCCCTGAGCACTCGTTCACTGCCCATATCAACTTCTACTTGCTTCTGCTTTGTCTCAGTTGTCCTCCAGAGTGCCATGATCACCATATCCAGAGCTGAGGACTTAAACAACCTTTGATAGATTTACCATGATCTCTAAGTGGCAGAGCAATTTTACTAATCTTCATCAACATCACTAAAGTCATTATATTGAACAGCTTTATGCCCAGTTTTTACAACCATATGAAGAAGAGGTGAAATAATAAATCCAGATTACTAGACAAGATGATGCATAATATTGAACTCTCAATATTTTAGAAAAAATAAGAATGTTATTTTTTGTGGATTTTACACCAAACCTTCTGTACAAATATATTTTGTTTCTGTTTTTCACCTTCTAAGGATTTACAATTCCAAAATAAAATTGTTAATGCTCACTTTTTGGATTCTCACAAACATACTTTCCCCAGCATCTTACATCATTAAAATAGGGGTGTGAAATTTCTGGTCTTGAAATAGAGGTGGATTAAATAGGTGCATATCAAATGTGCAGGCTCTCAATTACTATATTGAGGTTACATCATAGTAATTACAATTAACTGCTAATTTTTCTTGGCTCAGACATAGGAAATATATGCCTTGGGTGCCTTATTTTTATTTTAGCAAGACTGTGCCACAGGTTCTTGTTACACAAGTATCAATTCGATTTAGTTCATTTTTATAAATCCAACTGACAACACGTCAACCGAAGGCGCTTTACGAAAAAGTAATCTTAATTCAGACATATATACATTTCAAGTAATCCTACTTGTCAAACAGTGTATTAAGTTCAGTTCATTATTAAAAATAGTTTAAACAATTTTTTTTATCCAAGAAACCGAGAAGATTGTATCAAGGTTATTGACTTGCAGCATTCACGTCTCCTGGATAGGTATGTGACAGTAGACAATCGCTTGTGTTGTGTCCATACACTCTTACAGTTTCCTAATAATAAGATTCTGTTTACATTTGTAATGGGTTATGGCAAATGAATAAGTTGGCAAATTGCTATGTGCTTGACATCACTGGAAAGCTTAGAATTCACGCTTTCAGAATCTGCAAGTAACTTAACCCTCCCGTCCCCCAAATAGATTTGTTCATGGTTGTGTCACATTTTTTAAAACAATTTATTTTGTTTTTGTGAGGTTTGGTTGTAGAGATGTAATCATTGGTTTGCAGCAAGTCTCAGCCATTAACCATAATGTTTTAATTGCATCTTCTCAAGCCATGACGCTGACAAAGAAAATGTTTTGGTCATAAATTGCTTTTCTAGCAGCTGCTATAAATAAAAGATTGAGTGTGCTTATAACCCAAACTGTGACAGATATATTTTCTAAAGTGGAAGGAAGTAGAGAAGCAAAAAGTCACAGAGATGAAAAATCACCTAAACCAACAATTCACTCAAGACTAAAATCCCACAGCAGTCATTAAAGACTCTTAAAACCTGATGAAGAGCAGCTGTCATGTACTACATTTACATCTACCAAGTCAAATGTGAGCATGAAAAAGAACTAAGGTACAGAATATATCAAGGTTTTAGTGCTGTGTGTGTATGTAAAAGGAAAGTTGAGTGATTGTGTACACCTACTGTATATGAGTACCACAAGATTATGACACATATATGAGTACCACAACATTATGAAATAAAAGCTCCTCAAATTGAAAGCTTCACATTTAACTATATGAATCAGTTGAAATTATGCCTGAAGAACACTACAAAACTCTACTTTTTTTTCCCTACAGCACTCAGTGTTACATAAACTATGATGCCTACTATAAAACCGTATTTAAAGGAGAAAAACAAAGTATCAAATTATATGTTTCTCAATGATGCATGTAAAGGAACTGATATTTCATTTTATCTCTGCTGTTCCGAAAAGTCAAATTTGGTTTAGGTTCGTGCCTTTAGGGGCATAGGTGATTGGGATATTTTTACACTTTTGGTAAAATGACAAGATTATGGCTGAATTACAAATTTAAAGAAACAAGGATATGTTTCAGATTAAGATTAACTTAAAATGAGTTGAATATCATCTCGGTTTACAAGAAAAAGCACAAGGAACTGGTCATTATTGCAATAAAGAAGTAGTTTTAATTCATAATCACAGGTATTTTTAAAGGATTTAGTAAGGTAAAAAGAAATAAACACAATGCTATTAAAGCGACTGAGTGAACTAACCTGGAAATTCCTTAATGTTGGCTTACCGAGGAGGCTTAATATAAAATAAATTGAATGTTACAAATTATCTAAGCTGATAACTTATAAACAGGAGCACAGACCAGAGGTTAACATAGTTGTAATACCTAGCATAAATTCAAAGAGGAACGTCTGAAAGAATTGGACTGTTGGCTCAATCACTGTAGGCATGCATCTCACATAGACTTCTTTTAGTTTGCGTGATAAAATCTGGGCACAGCAGATGTTCTAGTGGAAAGGTCACTCACACTGGAAGACCTTCAGTTCTAACTCAGACTGGGAGATCAGACTGGGATTGTCTTTTATCTTACAATCGGAACAAGGTGAAAACCAAAACCAAAACCTAGCAGGAATTTTACACCAAATAGTTTGATATTCTGTTAAATGTATTAACCAATATTTATTGTTATGACTAATGATAAATTATACTTTTGACTGTGTTAAAACTATGTGAAAACCTAAACAAGCAAAATAAGATTTAATTATAGTAATTTCACATCTATTGAACGGCAAACCTTTTTATGGAAATAATACCCCCGGGTTATAAAAACATTATTCCTCAACTTAGAATCAGACGTTGTTGTGGCTAACAGTGTGGTCCACTGAGGATATTTTGAAAGTAGTAGCTAATTTGGGTTAAAAAGTCAGATTTAGACTTTATACTCACTAGAAAGTTGGTTGAGTTGTTTAGAGACTAAAAGTGATGGGAACTAATTTTAATACATTTAATAAAAATGAAGAAAAAGAAAAAACAGTTGATAAATCACTGATTATAGCCTACTAAGGAAAACTGGACAATTCTGTTCCCTGACCAATCGATTAATAATAAGTATTCTTTTGATATCATGTATACCATAAAGTCTTAACGGCAATATCTTAATGACAATGCCTTTTTAATGAACACTTTGATCACAGACTGAAATGAAAAAGGCACATATACTGTATATAATCCTGTAGAATGGTGCAAACTGTAGCACTTGCCTGGTCCAGAGTGCCAACTCTACATTTTTGGGTTCAGTGTAATGTTTATGATGAAAACAGATGATTGCGTTTTCCTAGATGTGAAGTACATGCAAGTATGCATGCGTGTTTGTTACTAAGTCTGGACACGTATCAGTGTGTCTTCGATTCTCCCAACATCTCAGACACTCACCAGTTTTGGCATAATATAACTTTACTGCAGGGGACCAAAACCTAAAAGGGAGAAAATCTATAGTGTGCTTTGGAGACCAGTGACAAAGAGGAGTAAGAGGTTTATTGCGAAAGAGAAAAAGCCTGAAAGAACAAGAGGCAGCTGAGAGAAGGGAGGCTGAGAAGGAAGGAAACTACGCTAAAAGGAAAAATATGTAATCTCACAGGAATCAAATACAGCATGGGGACTATATTGATGAAGACAAACACATCCGGATATAGCAAATTGAGACTGATGTCCGTTATTGTGTTGGTTAATAACAGAACGGCTTCCTAAAAAGCCTCCGGCTTGAAAAGAATTGCAGACACTGTACAGTGCTTTTCAATTGTTTTTTTTTTTTCTTTGTTTTTTTTTTTTCAGAACAAAACTAAAACATAACAGATTAAAAGGCACCATTTTAAAAATCTGAAAATCTTTAGTTAGTAACAAAACACAGAAACTCCTTGTGTCTGTGAGTCATGTAAATGACATGTTTTAACTTCCATATAACATTTACTGGAGCTCTGAACATATAATTCTCATAACAACAGTGTCCATGACAGTAATGCTGTAGCAAAAAGGAAAAAAACCCATGTGGTACTGTAATTAGGACATGAATTAGTGAACCACTAGAGTGCACTCTGTAGCCTTTAACAAAATGTGGATGCATAATAGGCTGCTAATCCAAAGGATGGTGCTGAAAAGGAAAGTCTAAAGAAAAGCAAAAGAGAAAAGGGTGGAGTGAAAAATGGGGGTTAAGTGGAAGAAATAAGAGATGTGTCAAAGAGTAGCACAAGTAACAGACATCTGTAAAATATTCAGCTGTGAGGAAAATGAGTGGCAGTGGAAAAAGGAATCAGAAATACTGTAATGAATAAAGCAAAGATCCTTTTTCCTGTAGTCTGGTTTACCTTCTCTGGCTCTGCTATTCCTGGAAGCCAAGCTTTACTTCCAACTCTTACACATAGGACATTCAATCTTAAGTTGCATATGAACGAACCACCCACCTAAAAGGACAGCTACTTGTGTAACAGTTGAATCTTAGAAAGTATTGCAGCAGTGTAGCGACCACCAATGGTTTCAGCCCAAAACATTTGGGTCACATTTTCATTCAGTAGTAAAGTGATGATAAAAATACAATATATAAAACAAACAAACAAAAAAAATTACTTCTTGATATTACTAGTATTAGCAAGCTGGTACCACATAAAAGACAAGACGGTCCAACAAGTTCTTCAATAAACAGTAGTTTTGATTCCAACAGGAAATTACTTGATTATGGCCATTGATGCTCGACTTGGACGCATTTAATAAATAATAATAATGCTAAAAAATGTTTTGTGTGTTTGATGCATCACTCACAAATCAGAGCAATGAATGGGAAAACTGGTTGATTCTATTCTTTGGCTGGTGTACCTGCGCATCTCTATCTAAAAGCCCGTTTTAGGTGTAGGAAGATGGAAAGCAGTAAGATGTGTTTACAGTGAGCCAGGATACACACAAAAAATATCTGGGGAGTCAGGCTATTGTGATTTGTGCAATATGCTGACATTATTTGCAACAGCACTTTCAATTTTACTTCAATGCAGAAAATTCTAAATTGCTATAACCTTTTGAAAACATGAGAAAAAAAGTCACTTTGAAACTCAATTTTTTTGTTTGCACATTTAAAGGCAGATCAAACATGGGAAAATGAGCAGAGCAATAGAAAACATCCAGACTTCAACATGACTTGGGTTCCCCACTGGATGTTATTGTTATATAGTTTGTCTTTAATTGTAAATACTAAATGATTTACACAGGCAAGATGGTTTATTCCTCCCTGAAAATTGGTACAAAACAATACAAAGTTTCATTTTTGTTTAGTTTACCTGTGGGGAATCTGAGTCATAGGCTTCTTTTTTCACCAATTAGCCACTACAGTTGAAGACCAAAACAAACCACACTTTGACTTGTATACTGTGTATACCTGAAAAGGTGTTTCAGGTAGAAAGACAAGTAATGTAGCATTTCAGCCAGTTCAGAAGAAGGTAAAGACACAGAACTCTTTCACAGAAGAAATTACCTACTACCTAATTAGCTATTAGGTAGGTTCTGCTGTGAAATAGATCATATTTAAGTTTTAAAAGTTATTGACTCATCAATATAGATTACTAATATGCTAAAGCATACAAACCCAGAGGCTGTGTACCATACACCTGGTACCAGGAGTGTAACAACATACGTCTCCAAAGTGCAAGCTGCCAAGTTGTAATACATAAATTAACTATAGAATGTGTACAACCCTTTTGTATTTATGAGGCTACAGAGGCAGATTAATTGATCACTGCAAGTGTTCGCTAATAGATGTTGAAGTCTGGCGCCTAAGATAATAAATGTAGTGAGCATAAAAGAAGTGGAAAATTATCAAACAGGTGTATGCATTCAGTAAACCTCACCATTTATAAGCAATATTTATGGAAAATATATTGCTGTTGGATTCTTATGTGTGTGTTCTTTTTCTTTGGAGGGGGAGAAGTGGGGAAGAGGGAGAGAGGCACAAAATATATCTCCAACAGTGAAACCACCATATTGCCCTTTAACTACTCCTCTCAACTCTCCCTGTGTTGTCTTAACACGTGGTCTAATATATTCCAAAGGGGGCGGAGATATTGAATGTTCAAGCTAAAGTACATACACAGTAAGCTCCAGCCATGTAAATAAGATGCAGCAGTCAGGTGTTTGTGCTGCTGGGTAATTACCAAGGGAATTAAGCATTGCAAATGCTATATGTGCATCATTAACATCATTTACACGGATCTCTTCTCATCCACAGAAATGACCCTACAGCAATACAGGCTTTTAAAAAGAGGACAGAGGTTAATCTGTATAGATTATCAGCATACTGCACACTACGGAATGCATATGAAACTCTCTTTCTATTTAGTATACAGTAAGAGCAACAATAAGCAATGCAAGATATAAAGGTAGCATAAGAAAGAAGTACATGTGGAAGTTTTGTACAAATACATAAATTTACTTAAAATATCTTTCTTTTCCCTACTTACATCCTATGTATTTTCATATTACAATGCAACATAAAATACTATTTCCTGGTATTTTTTGTATCTCAGTTTGTATTTTGAATCTATCTAAAAGAATATATTCATTATTTTATATGCAAAAAAATATGTTCAGAAGAAAGATTTAAAATTCTAAAACCTGAAATAAATAACTGTTATAATGAACATTGAGGCTGCTCTTCAGGCTTTTTCCACAGTTCAAACAAATTATGCATGTCTTCAAAAATTATGTGATCAAATACCAGCAGATGCAAGGCTGAATATGAATGCCTTACAAGGAGTAATAAATAACTCCATTAATGTTGCTTCCTCTTTGCACCTGGCCCCATTTATTGAAATTTATCAGCTTTTTGACTTCAATATTTATGTTAATAACAACTGCGATTTTACATATGTCAAAGGTCTTTCATTTGAAACTGAGAACAAATTTAAAAAGGTATATGCCTACCTTGCGAATGCCTTCCCTCGACTCCTCAACATTATTATCTGCTCCTCCAGTCCGATTAATCATCCGCCACATCTGGGAGTACATGGGATCTCTCTCAAAGGGGTTCATAGCCTTTGAGCGCACCTGATCATATACTGCAGAGTCCAGGACTGTCCCGTATGGCAGTTCAGTCTGCTTTGATAAGTCCTGCAGAGACCTAAAGGAAACAAAACAAAAAAGACCATTGAATCAGTCAATCCATTTCTCTACTGCAAGCAGCGTGAGGCCTGTCCCTGTGGTTAGATCTCACACTAATGCAACATTCCACTGTATGGATGAACCTTTTAAGGTTTAGACATGGCAGCCACAGAAGATGTCAAAGTTGATGAATCTGGGCAAGCATGAACATCTAATTATAATTTTTGTTGCAACAACGTTTAAATTAAAGCATTATGGCCAACTAGAGAGATGAAATAAATCAAAGATATATTTAAGGGACAAGTGGTAAATAAACACAAACTTAACCACGGTGTCACAATCTTCTCTCAATATATTCATTATTTGTATCATTAGCTTATCTGTCTTTGATGGAATTTTTTTCTATAGAAAGTGGGCCTTGTTCAAAAATTCCATATTTAGCTGCGCCTCTTCCATGGATAAAGTCCTTAATATAGTATATATTGATGTATATCTATACTTAGTGTAGCTACAATATATATTGTTCCCATTAACTTAGTGCAGTCCCTTTATTTTCAAGTATTCCTGGCTCAACACGTTTTGCTTCGATATGTCTATTTCTTGAATTAAGTCCTTGATGGAGCTCTCTGTGAACTCCCCTTCCTTTTACTCTTTATTTTTTTATTTAAGTACTCCAGGCCCAGTGCTCTTATGTTTTTTTTTTTTTTTTTCATTCTTCTGTCTTTTGAACCCACAGCCTGCTTCAGAAAATGGCAGCTCATAGCCTGGTTCTGCTGGAGGCTCCTTCCTGTTAAGAGTCTGGTCTTCTTCAACCAAATAAATCTTTACAAATCACATTGAAATTGTCAGCTGAATTTAACAGCACTTTATACTGAATCTTTCAAAGCATTTGACACACTGATGACACACAATTTCTCAGGACCTAGTCCAACACACTACTGTCAAAACTATTTGGAAAACTAGTGAAAGACAGATAACTAACTCCACACATATAAAGAATGTATCCCTTTGGTAAAAGCCATCTAGAGAACTCTGGTGTCAGCAAGTTTCTAAGAACTTCATGGAAGTCATACAGAAGCCCCAATCCATAACCCAAAAAAACTGTTTGAACCTCTGCAGATTGTGGGACAAAACTGTGTCAGAGACTTTGTCAACATAA
The DNA here is from genome assembly GCA_903066825.1 of Alfaro cultratus. Classification (NCBI taxonomy): domain Eukaryota; kingdom Metazoa; phylum Chordata; class Actinopteri; order Cyprinodontiformes; family Poeciliidae; genus Alfaro; species Alfaro cultratus. The sequence continues at coordinate 12,266 of CAEFZX010013228.1, read as the reverse complement.
AAGACACTGGGGTATATCAGCAGCCAGATCCATGCCAGATTTGACAGGCCTTGACATTATCAGGCCTCTCCTTGGCCTTTTTTGCCCTAAAGAAATACATTCATACAACAGGCTTCTACACAACTGGTCAGCTAGACAATTGACAACAGAGTAAAATAAGAGACAATGGGTGGCTGTTTAAGAACTTGATTTGCCCCAAAATTAAATTCCGAAATATTTGTTCATTCCAAAAGGAAAAGTAAGTGTCGTTTTGACTGTAATTTCTGGAACGAGTCATTGTATATGGCGATAGCTGTGGGCAGGAAGAATCTTCTGTGGTTTATAACAAAGCAAATCTTAAGAAGACTCTGTTATTTTGCAGTCTTGTATAAAGGATGCTTGGGGTTTTCCATTAGGTTATTCATTTCATAAAACATCCTTCTTTGCATAATTATCTCCAGAATAGTCCCAAAAACAGAACCAGTGTTCTTTATCAAGCTGTATTATTAAGTAACTAGCTTAGATGCCAAATAAGATTGTCCTTTAAAAAAAACAGACATAAAAGCTTTGTAGTCATTTTTCCACAAATAAAAGGACCTGAAAAGTGCCAATGAAGCCATCTAAAGGAAGCTTTCACTTTGACTATTTAGGCCAAATATACAAGATTTAAAATCTTGCCCTGTGTCCTATAGAGAAATTGTATGCCTTACAGTTCAAAGACCAAGAATTTGACCTGCTGAGGAAGTTGATGTAATAGGCAAGGATATGTTGTGAGCTATGATCAAAACAAATCTATCCTGAATTATTGAGAAGTAGAGCTTCACTGCACATTACATTTCTTCTAGACCCTTTCTAAAAAAGATTACAGTGACACTTGGTTGGTTGTGTGGTTTTATCAATATGCAACTTTTAAATGTAGTTCTCAAAGCACTGGTTGTTGTGCTTGACCTTGGGAACACTGGGGCCAAATGTACTCTCTTCTTCAAGGCATAAAATGATGTTTCTTGACATCAATTTTCTCTCTGGAGTCAGTGAGGCTCTCATCAAACGTAACCCCAGGCCCGAGATAGTGTACACCATCGGTCTAAAAGAGAGAAAGCAACTCCTGTCGACGGTCAGTGGGATAGCACGCAGCATCAGTCTAAAACTGAGAAGACAGCTCCTTTAAGATGGTGACAGTAAATGCTCCTGGTTCTGTTGGGAAATGAAAGTACCCTATCATAACTACAAAACTGAAGAACCAAATTTAGCAGACGGAAAAAGCCAGGACTGATCACAGTAAACCAATGCCTACCCAACTACAAGTTTAACAGAGGAAAAAAAAGCTTCTTCCGTCTAATGAGTTGGTTATGAGCAGTTCGGGGGGAAAAAAAGCTTCTGGTAATGTGTTCTCTGATGGAGAAGCTTCTTTTAACAGTATTAATTAACCAACACTTGCATCATAACTTGACAAAATCTTTGCTAAAAATGTTCATTTATGAAGGACATCCATTTTTAAAACAAACCCACGGCATTTAGAGGAAAAAAATTCTCACTCTAAGAAGAATGTGTAATTAACAACCATGCCACCTACCAAGTGAAACAAACTATGTGATCTGTGAGAAAATAGTTCAAAGTGTGTTCTATCATGTCTTCCATGAAGAAGTGGCAGTGGAAAAACTGGCTCAACATATTCACACAATTCAACGTACTAAAAAGAAAATGAGCCAGTTTAGGCTCAAATAGATTTCTAGAAATAGATTACAGTCAGCCACAGGGAAAATCAGTAATGTGATATAGTGCCTAGGAAATGTAGACCCTTCTTGTTCACATAAGATTAAAAAAAATCAAACACAAACCATCTAGGGGAATAAAGATATCTTATAAAACTTTTAAACTTTCAGTTTATGTTTTGTACTGAAAAGCTGCAATACTATAGTGAGCAAAACATTGTAAAGTAGTTTTGCTCAATGAATGGACAGCTTGGATGTTTTCTTGACAACCGAGTTGCATTAAAGTTTCAGCAAACTTAAATAACTTTTTTTTTTTTTACTGCACTGTGCAGTAGTACTTTCTTGTGTAAACATATACGTATTATATACAAAAACGTTTTTGACTCAAGGCTGAGAGTAGAAGAAACTAAAGAAAGAAATTATAAACTTTGGCAGCTCTGGATTAAATATACACCTATGAGCCACTTTTCAAAGCTTGCTATTACAGGAATAGAACAAACTTTTGCCTTCAAAATAGTTTTACCTCTGGATCCAAACATTCCTCATATACTTTTGTCGATATTGACATGGTACCATCATGGGGATGTAGCAGATGTGTTCAGCTGCAAATCAATCTATCAGTTTCCAGACACAGATTTGGTGTGTGTGGAGACCACTGGAGATAAGTGAATGAAAAATAACTGATGAAAGACGAATTCTAATATTTCTTTCTGAATTGAAAATATACTAAAATATTAAGGAAGATATGTAAATATTGCAACAATCATCTGATTGGGGTGACATTGTGCAAGATGACTGGATACATCAGTAGAATAATATAGATAGTAAAAGCTTTTTCACCATAAACATAAGAGGCAAAAACTTCTGTATGAATAATTAATTTATTGGTATCCCACACAAATGTGATAAAATATGCAGTGGTGAGCTTCAGGTGGTAAATTGATCCCATGTCTATATGTCACTGATTAATTTAGGTACATGAGTATGCAGTATTTACAAGCAGATAATAATTATTTACACAAAGTCCAAAGAGAAAAATTAAGTGAAACAAGTGTGTGGTAGCTATAAAAACAAAACAGAATCATGGATAATCATTGAAAATGAGAAAAAAAAAAAAACATGTCAGTCTGTTTTGAACTATAAACGTCTTTCTCTTGTTTTTTCCTTTCTTTCACACTTCTCCTTACCCATAAATTGCCACCTCTAGGGGAAAAACACAAGCTATTGTTAATTATAATGCAACAGTGCTTGGGTTGCCTTTCAAAGAGTTTGGCCGCTGAGAAATGTAATCGAGAACCATTACATGAACTAATTACTGTTTGTTTGTTAAACGCATGCTTACACACCACCCATGGATTTGAGATCCTCATATCTGGGAAACAAAACATGCCCACAAAAACTCTCGACATATCCAGCTTATTGAAGAACAAGTGTACAGTACGCTTTGTCATTAATTCAGCTGTAATGCAATACACCCACGGAGCGGATTTAACAATGGGTACAAATTCGAGCAAAGATTATATGATTCCAACCCTGTCTGCCAGCACAAATAAACGTTTGCATGAACATACACATACTGTGAAGTACTTTTTGTGTTTTTATGGTAGGGAAAACTTAAAGCTCCCCCTCTCCCTCTCATGCTGTCCTCAATGAGCTCCAATCCATCCCCAAAAAAAAAAAATCCCTTTGAAGATTTTAATGAACTCTGCTGTGAACATGAATCTTTTATTACTGTCAATTAATCTTTGGCCCTAATAATCTCCCCTTCCCACCAATCTCACTTGAGAATGTGCTGGCTCATGAGGAGAAACTTTGACCAGGATTCTTGGTTTGTGACCTGTTTTCATGATGTAATGCTAAGCTTGCTTTTTACAGTTAGCTTGCAAAAAAACAGAGGGAGTGAAATAAGAAACATGCATTATGACTGACTATAAAATTAGTCAAAAATAAAACATTTACAGTGGATTTTGCAGAAAAAATGTCAATGATTTTGGTTAGCTTTTTTGTTTAGAGTTAGACTTATTACGGCAAGGCAAAGAGAAAAAAAAAGATGATCCCTGAGTTTAAATAGAGAGTTGACTTCCTTCCTACGCTGAGCATATTGTCAACTATCTGAAAATTGTATCGCTAATAAAAAAATGAATAAATATATAAACAAATACATTAATAAATGCAGCGTATTAAGGGAGAAATATGCAAAATCCACTTTTTTAGCCCTTAAAACCATTTTATTACATTTTTATTTTATTATAAAGGCAATGTTTCTGTAGACATTTGTCAGATGGCATTATTTAGGAGGATAACTATGACACATGCATTCCACAAATCTGATCTGCATGGAAGTCTGGCAAAAAGAAAGCCCTAATTGAACACTACGTCATGGCATATTGTTGTTATCACCATGTTTCAGTGTGGAGATATTTTTTTTTCAACAGGGACAATGAAGCTGATAAGAGATTATGGAAATAACACAAAATACAGAGCCTTATGTGAGCCTGAAGAAGACTTTATACTGGGGGCTAGGTTCAACCTCTAGTAGATTATTGATCTGAAACCAAGAGCCAAAGCTAGCATGTGATAATTTAGATCAAAATATATTTATGCGTTCGAATGGTCCAGTCAAAATGTAGACCAAGTATATATGTATCTTAATGTTCAAAATTGGTTTAGAAATACTCCAAAAAATTTTCAGATAGTTTGTTGTGAAAAATGATCCTATAAAATATTGACTTGTCAGGGATGAAAAGAAATGTATACCACATTTGACAGATTTTTATTTATAAAAGATTTTAAAAGCTGAGTCAATTTATTTCTTCCATTTCGCATTTACATCCTACTTTGTCTATACAATGACAACAAAATATATCAACATTTGCTGTTATAAATCAACAAAAGGCGGAAAAGCGAAAGGGGTAGGAATAGTTTTGCACACCACCGTAAAAAAAGAAGAAAATTTAAATACATAAAAATGTAAAAGGTTTCTTCCCTCAAATCTCTGAATTTTCACTACAAAATGCCATGCTTGTTTCTAGATTTATAATGTGTGTAGTCTTGTGGAAGTCAATGCATATAAGAATTATGTGTTTAATTGTCTTTGTTTAATGTGAATTTAATTGCTGTTTGTGTGTGTATGCGCGCGAGCACGTGCATAGACTAGTGTTTCTGTCCTGTGTGTATCCTAGCTCATTTTGCAAGCAATTATATTTCCCTAAGCAGCTCAATGAGCAAGTAAATGGAGTGAACAGCCGCTGAATGTATCTTATGACAAATAGTCAGTACGAGTGTGTATGTGTGTGTGTCATTGCAGAGTGAAAGAGGAGCAAAGAGAGAATAAACTTGAAAGAGAAAGACAGAAAAATCTTTCACTCATGTTAATCAGACTTTTTTAGGGAACAATCCCTGAGCAGTCTGACCTCACTACTTTAACTACAACATCAGTTGTCTGTTTAAGAGGGGAAAAAATGCTGGTTTTTGCTCTTGTCAGACACATCCCAGGGAAAAAAAGGAGAAACACTTCTCACAAGAAAAAAGATTTTCCATCAAACTTTTATTTAACATTCAGGGAGGAACTACTTTACCTTTAACTTTGATATGCTTCAGGTCTTACCACTGAACATGGTGGAACATTTCAAAAGAGTTGGAACTGGCAAGATCTTTTTGACAGATGTCCAAGAAATGCCTCCTTTCACCGCGAGGAAGGAGGCGGCTTCATCATTTCTATTTTAAGTTCGAAAAAATTACAAAGGTTTAAGCCAGGGGTCTCAAACTCCAGTCCTCGAGGGCCACTGCCCTGCAGTTTTTAGATGTGCCACAGGTACAAAAAACGCTGGAATGAAATGGCTTAATTATCTCCTCCTTGTGTAGATAAGTTCTCAAGAGCCTTGCTAATGACCTAATTATTCTATTCAGGTGTGGTGCAGCAGAGGCACATCTAAAAGTTGCAGGACACCAGCCCTCGAGGACTGGAGTTTGAGACCCCTGGTTTAAGCAATTTTATTGAGGCAGGGTGTCCACAATTTTTAATGGTAATATGTCTTTGAAGAGCCAATGTCAGTAAATACATTTTAATACCATGATATGTTTCTACTCTTCTGAGGAGATAGACACTATTTTTATTGGAAGGGATATTCCTTGATAAAGTTATCACTAGATTAAGAGAAATACTGTGTAAAGTCCAGAAGCCATGTACTTTATAAATAAACAGACATGATTTTACTAATAAACATCTGATTACATAATTCTTTCCATGTACAGCTGATGCAACTGGCACTAGATGCTTTTTGTACTTTAAGCTGTTAATATTTGTAATTGACCTTTCCTATATCTAATTTGGAAATATGAATAAATGTAATTGTCATGGTAAATATTGTATTTGTTATCTATTAACTTTGTGAGGATTTTGTATTTTAGCTTCATACTTTACGTCTATCAAGTGGGATGTATCAGTCCCATTCAGAGCTTTCATTTCCTGTTTTTTAATTAAAGCTGTCACCTCTCAGTTGACTTGAATGCTTTGACCCTTCTTTATTCATGAGTTTGTGGCCTGTGGAGTTTTGGACTCAGTTCCTTAAAGGTTTCATCCCTTCACTCTATCTCCTCCCTGCATTTGAGTTCTCTTTATTAAAACTGATGAAAGAGTGAAGCAAATGCATTTGTAGATGTTAACTTTTCCTAAGCATTTTTATGCAAATATAACAGAACTTGGTAAAAGAAACCAACTCTGGGGGTTAGGATTTACTTCACTGTCTGAAGGCAGCATGGCCACATTCCCAGTTTCAAATTTAAAGGTGCAATGAGTGCACTGTTATGTGAAATTAAAGATGTTTCGAATATCAGTGTGGAGGTTGCATTAGTCTAGAGAGAGGAGGGTTATGTACTTTATCCTGCAAATTTAAGCAGTTCCGAGAATCGAAGTTTCAAACATCAAATGTCATTATCTAAAAAATATCTGAAAATTTTTGTGTGCATTTATTTTTAAACTATTAAAAATAAGTAATTCAATAACTCAGGAGAGAAGTAAAATGTATCTTATGAGAAAACTCATAACGAGTTAGTTAGCTACAATCAAAACTATATCATCTGATTTTATTCCATAGCTAGTTTTGCTTATAGTCATTATGAAGCAATCTAATTGATATTTGTTTTTTTCTTTGGTATTTGCTTCCAAATTGTCTTGGCAGCAATTTAATCAATTAATCTTTGTAAGTACCTGAAAAGATTAAAATTAGAAGTATTTCATATATATGTCTACTGCAAGTTCAGAACACAGACATTCATGAACATCCTATCTGAGCCCTAACAGAAACACTCTGCTCCCCAAATTTTACAGCCTCCAGGTATTTTCTTACTGTCAGGTCATCTTGGCCCAAATATTTCCACTCTTGTGTGTCTCTCTCTCACATTCATCTGTTCTTACGTGTTCACTTCATTTCCTCATTAAGATGCCTTTTTGTCTCACTTTCTGTGCGTTGTTCACTTGTGCCTTCGCATTGCTACTCTCCTCTGCAACCTTTCACGGTTTTCCTAAAGGATTCACACTGAAATTGAGGGAAAACATCCAAGCGTGAAATAGTCCAGAGAGGGTTCTTGACGCTGACTTGTTATTTCATTTTCAGGATGAAACAAGGGCATTAATACTTAAAAAGCCTGCCTGCCTGCCTGCCTTGATGGAAAACACTAAGGAAAGTCATGTCTCCATCTTTTCCTGGATTTCTCTTCCTTTAGTGTATTTGCTTGTTTATTCTAATCCTAACAATCTAATTTACTAGCTTTCTTATACAAATACATTTGGGCTTATTTTTGCCTGTGTGATGTGTTACTGAATTGTTCATGGTTAAAGAAAATTAGAGACCAAAGAAAACAAAAATATACCAAGCGCAAGAAGAAAGAGAAACAAAAAGTGATTGTGGTTTGATGTAGAGAAATATTTTTGTTTACTCCAAAGCCGAGCACAACTGTGGCACTGCCAGGCATAGCGGATGCTTAGACATGCTTATTAGTCCAATGAGAGATGAGTACTTCCTGCTTCTCTGCCACTAGCAGAGAAGCAGGAAGACGTATTATCACAAGGATAGACAAACATGGGGCATAGACCCCCAGGGAAATGATATGCGGAAAAAAGTAAAAGAACAAAGATTTGCCAACTTCTTCGACATCTTTACCCTGGACACAATTTGTTCCAACTGCTACCATCAGGCTGCAGATACAGGAGAGTTAAAGCAAGGACAAAGAGACTGAAGAACAGTTTATACCCACTAGCCATAAGTGCATTAAATATCCTCTAGTACTATTTATCACCCAATGTCGTTATAATCCATGTAATTTTATTGCATGGTTTCTATAATGACAATAAAAATGATTATTATTATTATTAAATTACAACTAATTCCATGCTTCTTATCTTATTACTATCTCTCCTCATCAGTGGTATGTACACTCTCATCTTTTGCAAAGGAGAGGATACCACCTCACAATGTGATAAATGATTGACACAAGAGTAAGAAAGTGGTTGTGTATTTGTGTGCGTGTGTTCATGCAGAGAGAAGCAAAAAGGGTTCTAAAATTTCCAAGTAGACAGCTGGACTTACTTTTTAAAACACAATTAAATCTATGCAATCCTTTATAAATGAGACTCATGGGTTTTCTCAGAATCAGTAAGATGCTTCTGAAGTTGTCTCTGGTTTAGGTGACACCTTAACCTAAGGACTATGATGGTTGTAGTCCTTGGTATGCATGTATGTGGTCGCTCCTGATGCTGATACACCAGAGCAGTCCATATTTTATTAATCTGCCCCAAATTTATTTAGCAAAAACAGATAAATGATGCCAGCATAAAGAAGTTTAAGTTTGTTTTGTTACCTTTTTTAGTAACTTCTCTCACCAGGTCCTAATTTGTTGGTACTTACTGTATAGAGTTCTCTATTCGTGAGATGGTGAGGAAAGCTGCTAGATTGGCAGTGTAGGAAGAGATAACAATGAGAGCAAACATCCACCAAAAACCCATCATCATCCTGGTTGCAAGGGTGGTGTATGGGACTTCTCCACCTAGAAAAAAAAAGAGAAAGAAGATAACAGTTAAAAAAAAATGTGTGAAAAAAGAGAACGTGTCAAATTACAAACCTACAAACATGACTTTATTTAAGAAGAAAAGTATGCTCAAACAGTGCATTGCATCCTGACAGATTATGTCTGGATTAACAAAATGTGATCTGATGTCTTGGATTGAAACTGATCTCCATTATGTGGAATATAGACCACTACACACTGAATCAAAAAATCGCATGCCTCAGATGTTACACCTCAGATTTTACACAAGACATATAAATACATAAATAATTAAACTGCCTTCTTTTAACGCCCAATGAGGATCAGAGGACATTTTTATGTAAGATAAAAACTTAACAGGAAGTTAGCCAAAAAATGTTCTAAATCATGAGCCTGTGAGCCTTTGTGTAGTCCCATTCAATAGATGGCTGTTAATATCAGCAATTCTTCTCCTACCAAAACGCCAACACATATTTGACACCTACATAATCTCATATTCCTTTTATCCTGCCACTTTCCTATCCATGGTGTTTTTTGTGCTTTTGCCACTTTACTCCAAGGCTTTTCTTTTGCCAGGTAAAAAAAAAATAAAAAATTCAATTTGAATTTGTTATCTCTCCACACTCTGGGTTTTATACTGTACATTGGATGTTGACATCAGGTTTTACAGCTAGCCTGAAGGCACCATAATGTATGGGTATTGTATTTCATGCAGCTCACATAATCCTGCGTGGCTGATGTAGCATCCTAAGATATGTTGCATTTATTTTATTTAATTAAAAATGCATCTTAAATTCATGAAACATCTATGATCCTTTTCTATAAATATTAAAATTTGTTATGATTAGCTACCTAGGAAATATTATCAATTGAACTCTTCTAAAAGTATATTTTTAAAACAATGTTCATGAGAAATCCTGAAGATCTGAATTTAACCTTTTTCCCTTATAAATCTATGTATTGGGTACAAATATGTATATGTATTGTAGAATTGATTATTATGTCAAGAATTAGCTACCATGTTACTTGTTGGTAAACATGCATCTAGTATACAGAAATAAAGAAATACATAAATAAAAATGATCTTAACAGCAGGAAATTAGCATGTTTTAACTTAAAGTGGAGTTGCAATATTCCCTCTCTTTAAAAAGAACATAATATCAGAAGATAAATCAGGTTTATTTGGTTGTAGTGGTGATCACCAAGAGTTGATAGAGATAGCAGAGTCAGGATAATATCCTTCTTGTTAGGGGTTGATTATTTTAGCAGCTAAACAAATGCCAAGTTAGAGTTTCAGGATTTCTTTCACACAGTGAAGCTTCTCATTTACACTTGAAAGTACAGAGTTTCTGTTTTGTCAAGACACAGTACAAATTTGCTTTGGTTAAAAATCTGAAAAAAAAGGAGAAAGGTTTGTGTTTATGTTTCTGGATTCTAGTGCAGGCTAGTTGTGTCTTTGTGAACGCAGCTTGGCAGCATCAAAGGAGCCCTGCTTAGTCTGCTCGATATAGCTTTCCATTCTTATTTATGGTTTTCCTCTTTCTCTGCTCCTTCTTCCTCGAGATGAAGAATCAATCTGAATCTTTTGCTCATAAGGTTCACCAAGGATGATGCAGTTCTCAACTCCTACTTCATCCTAGTCATTTCTGCAGGTCTGAAGCAGAACATTTACCAAGATGTTTATGCGTTTCATAATGGTCACATTATAGTAAAGTCTACCTGTTTAAAGTTTCTGTCACATTGTGTGCTGTTTCTTAGTCTAGTGATTGAACTAAAGATATATACCAAACCTCAACTGGTACCAGGTGCAAACAGTTGGATCATTTGCTGTGAAATGATATAAGGAATGTCAAATACAATTATTACCTCTGATAATGTTTTGGTTTTGTCTAAGGTTTAAGCATTCTAAATATCTGAGCTGTGAAGGAATTTAACCCCAAAAACTGAATGCATCTACATGCTCCTGTATGTAAGTAGAGATTTCTTCAGTAGATAAGTCCATGTAACTTGTAGCAATTTTCCTGTTCAAGTTCAGAGTATTAATGATTAATAATCATTAAACAGGATGGTGGTAGTTTTGTTTGTTGTATTTACTCAAAAGTATTTTTTCAAAATTTTATATATATATTTTTCGGATTTTTCTTTTGGTATTCCAGAAATGCACTGAAAGTGGAGTAAAAAGTAAAACAGTAAAGTCCCAAATTATTCACACACAAAATTTTTAGATTTAAACTTAATTTTCATTAAATCAAGTGTTTTTAACAGGAAACAAGACAGGCTTCTCTCAAAAGGTAAGAACAATGTGAAAGCTGTATCTAGTTCAACATATTTTGATTTTGTCTACATTTATCTAAAAAGTAGCATATTTATTAATATTTCTACCTTTCTTAATAATGAGAGGACAAATCTTTATCATCAAACTTTTCTTATATTTGCTGTCCAGTTTTTTCATGTTTCCAATGATATGTGATAATTAATCTAGAAGTTTTCAGGTTAGGTCACGTTGCCATATTCCAAATATTTGACTCCCTCTACTGATTGTCTACAGGATTCAAGCTCAGACTGGACTCATTTACTTCCAGTCATCTGTCTGAGTACATCTGTCAAACTTTAAGGCAGAGATCTTCAGCTTCAGGCATTGAGGGCAGGTGGCTTGTGACTTTTAAATGTCTGTACTTCTGTACACCTGAAATAATCAAGTCAATACCAGGACTCTGAAGAGATGACTGCATACTGAGGAGGTAATTCAACCATTTGATTCAGGTGTGTTGGACCAGTACACTGGCCCTCGAAGACTGGAATTGAAGGCCCCTACTTATGGTGTTTCTCGGGCCCACTTGGAAAATCCTTATTGGTGGCTAACTTTCATTCACATTTAAATGAAAGAAATCGATCTGTCAGTTACCTACATGATGTAATTGGTAAATTGACAACACTTATTAAATCTGACAGGTGGTCTTACAATACCGAAGCATCTGTTTATAGCCAATGAGTCATTCTGATTCCTCATAGTCATAATGACTCAGTCATTCTGAACTTCTCTGAAAAAAAGTCTTCAGAAAAACTCTTAATTTTTAGACTTATGTTTCTGTGCTTGTTTCTGTCAAATCTCACAACTGACATGTTTTTGGATTTTATTTGTTTTATATTTTTCTTCAATCCAAAAAATACTAATGACTAATGATTCCAAATTATACTTTGGATTGCCTTATCCCAATAAATGTACAGTAACTACCCTACGGTCCTATCCATCAAATATCACATTGCACTTGACAAAACCAAAGTTTAATCAATCAATCAATCAATCAATCAATGAAATTTTATTTGTATGGCACATTTCAGCAGCAAGGCATTTCAAAGTGCTTTACATCATAAACACAAAAACACAAAGTCATGCAACATAGAATCAACAATCAAAACATGACATTAAGTCAAGTTCCATCATTAAATTTGTAATTGATTACGTTTCAAATACAATCCTAAACAGGTGGGTTTTTAGTCGAGATTTAAAGGAAGTCAGTGTTTCAGCTG
>CAEFZX010013224.1:2500-12000 GCA_903066825.1 Alfaro cultratus | reverse complement strand
CACATTGTATTTAAACCCTAACGAAACAATAATTTCCAATTAAATGTTTGTAGGAACTCAGGTTAAATTAGAAAAAAGAAACATAGCTTGCCATAGCATAATAGTGCCAAATTATTTTTGCTCATTAATGCTAGTTTAAAAAAATCTTAAAATTATTCCCATTAAAATTAGGATTTATCAAAACTTGAATAGTGAGATGATAGCACAGCAGTGAAGAAAATAATTGTATGGATTTTTAAACATCTTAACCATGGTTGTAAATTAATTTGTAGACCTTTGAAAGTGTTCAGCCTTTTTGTAAGGAATGTACTAAAACAATAAAGCAGTTACAATTAGTACAATATTACAACTGATATGCATACTGATAGTTGTAATATGGTGAATAAGTTAAGAACTGACATTTTTTAAATGTGCATGAAAAGAGTCATTTTTATTTTATGTATTTATTGCTACTATTTAAAATGGTTCTTTAGTGCTTCTGATGTCATTTTGTTCTTGGACACTTTCTGCATTTTTGATTTAATCATAAATCCAAAATAATTTTATAAATCAAAATAGCTCTTTTTTATTTTTAAATGGCCTATTCTTGCTGGAACCTCAGTTGTCTTCCCAAAACATGTCTGACTTCATGCAGTCAGAATGTGTCATACATTGGTTCTTTATTTATTCCTGTTCAGGGTGGACTACGAGCGGATCAAAGCGATCGGTCCGGACCGAGCTGCAGCGGAGTGGCTGCTGAGATGTGGTGCCAAAGTGCGGTTCGATGGTTTCGACCGCTGGCATCATGACTACAACGGACTCCCAACGGGGCCCCTCGGCAGATACAAGATCCAGGCAATCGACGCTACAGAATCCTGCATCATGTACAGAGGGTTCGACTACCTGGGTCGGTCCAGAGAGCGATCCGCTCCGTCTCCTTTCACCTCATCCGTTACTCAATTCAGTTTCCTTCAAAAGCTTTTTGCTCTGCATACTTTGTACAACAGAAAGGCAACCCTCTATTTGCTAGATCTACTTAACTGTTATGTGGTTTTGTTACACCAGTCTTTTCTTTTCGCTTAGATGGCTTGAAATATGTGGAGGAAATTAAATTCAACAAGTGTATCTACATCGAGGACGTCTGCCTGGAGCGGCTGAGTTCGATAGAGAACCTGCAGGCCAGTCTCTACATGATGGAGGTAGTGTCATGTGGAAACGTGACCGACAAGGGCCTTGTTGCTCTCCACAGACTCAAGTTAGTGGCTTATGAGGCAATTTTTTAAACGCTAAAACCTCTTGCAAAGATTTATTTATTCATTTATTTATTAAATTGCCAAATAAAAGCAGTAACACAGAAGTGATCAATGACCTCTTACTTCCCTTCAGGAACTTGGAGTATCTGTTTCTGAGTGATCTTCCAGGAATCAAAGACAGGCACGTCACAGTCGAGAGGCTCCAGAAGGCGCTTCCACGTCTGGATGTAGCTCTGGACCTGGACTGATTCCAGAGCAGTTCAGGCGCTCCTTACGTCGTTATTTCCAAGTTTATTTAAAGTTAATCAGTTTCTGCTTGTGAAAACCTTTAGGACTTTGTCATTTTTAATATCTTATTTAGAATACTTTGGCATTTTGTTGATACAGACGATGAGAATGAGAACTAATGAACGCTTGTAACAGGAATGGTTGCAGCTGTGTCAATAAATATTGTTTGTAGAACTGATTACAGTTTTTTTTTCTCCCCTTCGTCATAACTTACTAAAAAAATAATCTTGCTACCAAAAACTCACTTTAAGACAGTCCATTGTATTATTAAAAAAAACAACAACATTTTGGCAAACTGGGCAAGGCAGTAGAGTGTAGTTTAACTCTCAGTCAGCTAACAACAAGCAGAGCAGCGCGGCGCTCCCCTTTGTCTAAAAACATCAGCTTAAAAGTCTGGTAAAGCATATGAACCAACACATCCGAGTGAACGCGCTGGGTATCGTGCATAGAATCAGGAAGAGGCAGCCGGTACGCCTTGTCAGGAGCAAATATGGTTAAAAAGTTGCTGAATCAGTTGGGGCTTTTTATGGAAAGAAACTACAGTCTTTTAAGATTCTGCTTCATTTCCTGAGAGGTTCAGAAAACGCAGGCGTCCGGCTTCACTTCGGATCAGGATCAGGATCGTCGTGTTTAGATGTTTGGGAGGTGGTAGTTGAACTTGCGCAGGTTGTTGTAGTATTTCTTATTGTCCAGAGCGGGAAAGATGCTGCTGCCGGTCAGCTGTGGCAAATACTGGAAAGAAAAGAGTCAGATTTTAGAAGTAATTAATCATTTTTAAATATATGTATACATATATATATTCATGGTGCTTTGCAAAACTATTCAAACCTTTCCATCTTTTGTCAAAATATGGGCAAAAATGTTGATTTTTATTTATTTATTATTTTAGCATTTTAAGTTCTCAACCAGTTTCATTTATAACATTAGTAGATTTGGTTACAATGAAGTGAATCAGCTTTTTTGTGCCAAACAGAAAACTTCACAAGCAATAAATATAAAAAATTACTAAAAGTTGCCTGATGGTCAAGACTTTAAAATGTTAAAAAATCATAATAATAAAATAAAAACAGACTTAAATACAGTATCTTCACTAGGAAAAGATTACAAAACAATGCTAAATCCAATTTTGGAAATGGTGTTGTGTGATTGAAGTTTTTTTTTTAGAACTGTGGAATTGCATTTTCGTGCCAATAAAGCTGCAAATATTGGAAAATGTAAACCAGTTTTGCGCATCTAGAGATGGAAAAACCCCCCAGCAATCTTCATGTCGGGTCGTAGATTCACATCAACATCCGTTCCCTCAACTGTTCCTGCTGAAGAAAAAACACCCCCACAGCATGACACTGCCACCTCCCTGTTCCAGCATGAGGACGGTGTGTTCATTGGGTCACAAAATGTTAGTTAAAAGTTTAAAGGTTGGAAATATTTTTGCACAGATTAACTTTTTAACAAATGGCTTCGCCGGCTTCTCTATGAAAAGAAATAAAATCTTCAGAACTGCAAATTGTTTATACAAAAAAAAAAATCGGACAAAGAGTCCAGAAAGATTGAACGAGAGCATTTTCCCACCATTTCTCACAGTAACTGGTGTGAATCTCATCCGTGCTGCTCACCCCGGGGGGCAGGTGTCTCCGAGGCAAACGCGTCCTCTTGTGCTCTCGAGTCGTGCTCTCGCTCTTTTCTCTCATGCAGTCGAAGTAGGGATGCCGCAGCAGCTGCTCGCAGGTCAGCCGCTCAGACGGATCCATTCTCAAGCAGCTCTGCGGGGTTAACGCGAGGAAAAAAACGACAAGTGATGGGGGCGCGGTTTCCAAAACAGGAAGTGACTTTGAGTTTTAAGAGTTCTTACCTTCATGAGGCTCAGAGTTTGATGCGAGAGATTTGGATACTTTTGCTCCAAAGGTTCCTACGAAACCCAGTGTGACGATGCAAATCAGTGAAATTCAGATCTGATTATTTCTGGATAAACATTTTAAAAGCTAAAGGAAGATGCGATGCAGGGAGATTGAACCCTCACCGACTCTGGAGGCTCTGGGATGGAAACGCCACAGAAGAACTGGTTGTTGCTGAAAACCTGCTGATGTCGAGGGATCAGATCTCCTGCGGGAAGAAAGAAAGTTCTCAGGACAAATATTACAAGTTGTTCATCTCATTTATGCCAAACAAAAAATAAATAAATAAGTGCTTTTGCACAAAAAAGGGAGGGAAAAGTGGATTTATTGCAGCCATTGACATTTTTGCAATCAAAATTTGCAATTTAAATGCTCATCAAAAGGAAACTTTGGCTATCAGAAGAAGAAAAGTTCAATTGTCCAACTGCTGCCTTTTCAGATTCTCAAATCAAATCATGATTTTATATATATTTAAAAAAATTTAATCAAAAATCTATTTAGAGAATTGTGAAAGTTTATATGAAGCCAACGCTCCCCTGTCGGGTTCGGGCCGGCAGCGGACGGGTCTCACCCAGAGTCTTCCGGATCAGGTACAGCTGGTCCATGTCAGACTTGCCGGGCCACAGAGGAATCCCCGAGAGCAGCTCGGCAAACACACAGCCGATCGCCCACACGTCCACCGGGGGACCGTACTGGGTGTCCCCCACCAGCAGCTCCGGGGCCCGGTACCAGCGGGTCGCCACGTAGTCTGTGTAGTAGTCACACGGCCCCGCTGGAAAAACACACAGAGACAGACAGAGAGAGACTCATCGTAAGGAAGAGTTAATAAATAAAAAAAAACAGAAAAATGCGTCTGAATTTGTTCAACATTAACAATCTAGTGACGCTGATTAGAGTGTTGTTTTAACAAGTAGCAAGAACATTTTGTGCTACTTAACTTAGTATGTAACTAATTTGACTTAATACCCTCATTTTTTTTACAATAGGATTGAAACAAAGACATGCTGAGACAGTTTGAGAGGAATTAAAAACATTCAGTTTCAAATGACAATTATATAATATAATTTAATGCTGTTATTAATGTCTAGTGATGATGTTATGCATTCTACATTTCTTTATATAGAATATAAAGAAATGTCTCTCACACACACCGTACACAAGTTTTATTCTTTGACCTGACTGGTCAAAGAATAAAACGTTAATTTAACAATAACAAAAAAAAAAATCCTCCAATTTCAAAAACGATGTTTCATGTAGGAAATATAAGCTGAACTTTATTTCAATTACACACATCAACAAGTCATTGAGCCATTAGGAATAATTCATAATATTTCCTGGTAAATAATCCAAATAAATTGTCCTAATGTAAACGACCTTCCTGCTCAAATGAAATGTTAAAACATAATATATATAAATCTAAGAAATGTTCTCTGAGAAACGTTTTCTGGCATTCAGCAAGTGGAAATCATTTCTGGTGACTCTAGCCGACCCAAAACGGGAAACGTTTCTTCCAATTTAACTTCAGACGACGAGAAGAAACACACTTCTCTCTTTCTGTTAAGTGAATGAAAATATGAGTTTCTGACTGTAAATAACATTTTCCAAATTTATGTTTTTAAACAAACGTTGCACTTTAGGCAAAACCGTGCAGATAGAAAAACAAGTACTTTCCAAATCTTAAAACGCCTACTTGAAATGGAAGCATTTTCAAAGATTTCAAACACAAACCCTGCATGTAAATACTATTTTTGTAAAAAAAAAAAAAAAATTAAATCTATGTTAAGACATAAGTGAACATCACTTCTATCTCAACGACTTGACCATCTGCTGTAGTCGTTGCAGATCGACATCGAAGTTTGTTGAACCACCACTAAGTGGCAGCATCAACATCCAAAAAATAAAAAAATAAAACAAAAAAACTCACTGAGAATCCTGGCAAAGCCGAAATCACAGAGTTTGATGACTTGGTGTTTGGTGATGAGGATGTTCTCCGGCTTCACGTCTCTGTGAATACACTGCAACCACGCAAACAGCAGCAGCATCACCACATGATCGTTACACAAACAGAAAAAAACAAACTGCTTCCAGTTAATTCTGATTTACAACCCAAAGACACACCGCAGGGAAATAAAGGAGCATGGAGAGAAAAGCCTGAGGTGTTTTCTGGGCTTTATGGGCCCCCGTCGTGCCGGGGGCCCACGCAGCCATTCGTTGCGTCTAGGTGATACAGTAACTGCTGCTCAGCCAAGGGGAAGGAATCCTGGCTTTAGAAAGGAGCCATAAAGCAGAGGAGCAGAGGCGGGGAGGAGAGCACAGAGGAATTTGGAAAAACAAGCCGAGCGAAAGGCTTTGACGGCCTGCAGGACGAACTTCACAGCGAGGGAAGGAAACGCGGAGCGCTCACTCACGTTCTGCTTGTGGCAGAAGTTGACGGCTTGGAGAGTCTGCCAGGTTATACTCCTGACCAGGTGCTCCGGGACGCTGTGGGAGATCAACACGGAAACGTCAGCGCGGCCTTCTTAAGGAGAACTTTGTGCTCTCCAGAAAGTGTGCACACTGAGTGATGTGACTTCTGCAACTGCTAGGAAACTAATTGTTAAAATCAAATTAAACATGAGGGAACAAGTGGTAAGCAAAGCCCTGCATAAACCTCTTCATGTTTTTGTCACTACAATCACCAGCCTGAGTGTTTAAAAAAGAAAGAAAGAAAGAAAGAAAGAAAGAAATCTGAAAAGTGTGGCATGCATTTGAATTCAGTAAAAATTCTATTTAATGACAGTAAAAATATTAAAGGACAGATAAAACAATATTTTAGTAAACAGCAGGTAATGTGAGTTCCTGGATGTAAACTGAATATATTAAACTTCAGTTAATTAAACGTCATGTCTTTTTCTCGTGTTTGTTTTATTTTATTTCTAAAAACTGCTCTGGTGATGCAAGTCATGTGACGTGTGCACCGCTATACCAACGTGGATAAACTAACGAGAGAAAAGTCGAAGGAATACTTTCCCAAAAGTTCTCTAAATCGGTTTTAATCTGATATTTGACCCGTTAAGTAACTAAACCAGCAGTGGTCTGGGTTTCCCTCTTAACGTGCAGACATGTCCTCCCCCTCCAGTGAACAACGGATCTCCTGTTTCCACAGAGAGCCTTGATGCTCAGCGCCGAGCCTTTGTTGGCTCAGGATCACCGTTGCCGTGGAAATGGCTAATTTCGAGCCTCGGGTGTGTCGGTGAGTTATAATCCCCGCCTTTTCTCCCCATCTCGTCGTCTCCTCTTTTGTGTACATGCACGGCAGCAGAGGGGAGGAAGGAGACGGCCGGAACGCTCCCTGCTAATAGGAGACTCCAAACGAGCATCGAGGTCAGCGTGCCAGAGAGGACCGGCCCGTCTCCATGGAGATGGGAGTGCCGCTCATCAAAACAGGGCTGGGTGGACGCCGACATATAGAAACCACAAAGTTTGCAGATAACTTTGTTTTAGTTTAACTTTTGGTGTCGACTCGTTGCGTTTACGTCCAGCTCAGGACTGTAGATTGCAACGACAACGTGAACTTTGAACTCCTGAAGTTGCCTTTTCCATCCCTTGATCATGAGCTCAGTCGCCTGTCTTGGTGTAATCTCTCTCTAAATAATAATTTCAAAATAAAGTCCTTTAATAGAAGCATAGTGGAAACAATTACATTTTAAATTCTCTATGATGTGAAGTTAATCACCTTTAATGTACCATCTTCTATATTATTACTGATTCACAAAGAAAATGATACTTTTACAACTGTTTGCACACTGAAAAATAAAACAGGTGATCCAGCTTAAATATATTGTTAGCTGGTCACAAATGATCAGATTAGGTTCATCAAAGTTAATTTATCAAGCTTCGTTCAGTAACTTGGTACAAATGAACACTTTTTAAAAGTTGGAGCTTCGTTCTCCTTCATCAGGGTAGACCAATTTTTTTAAAATCTTATAAGAATTGTTATTATTTTGACAATAACAAGTTCCAGTTAGTGAAGTTTGAAACTCCAAAAAGCTGTGTGTATTATCAGGATTGTTAATTTTACAAATTTTCTCCACCTTTTCTGTCATAAGCCCATCAATACATATCAATAAATTAGAAAATATGATTAAATGTCATAAAAATCACACCACTTTATGTAACTGGTGTCCTGAAGAAGCCTGTTTGAAAATGGGAATGTATTTTAAGAACATCATTTTCTTATAATTGTCACTTTTATGATCACCACAAAATATCAAAAATCCACAAAGACTTAGAAATTGCTACTTCAGGTGATTTGACCAGGGGTGCCACCAGGAATCTTGGGCCCCATGACAAAAAATTTATTTGGCCCCCCCATGCAGCTGCTGTTACATTTTCTTGAGTCTATCTGACCCATCAATAGCGTCACAATTTTAAAAGCTTGCAACGGCCAATACTGATACTAGCACAATATTTACTGCTCATGAATTTTACATGAAACAGTCCACATATAGTTTGCAAGCAGGTTGCTTAAATTCGTTCCATTAATTTTAGATGCTGAAGTGTCTCTTCCCATGAGCAACAGTCAAAGGCAACATGCAAAATATACATGAAGCAATACAGACTTCTCAAAAAATGCTATGTTGTTGCATTTTATTCAAGCTGCAGTACATAACTTTAATAAAAAATGTTTTCTCCATATTTGTTAAAGCTGGCACCATGTTGTGACAGTTTGTTACGAGACAGATAATCTGTGAAAACAATCAATCTCCTCCACCTGCTCCCTGAGCTACTATTGCTGGTTAAAGTAATGCAACGTTCCGACCAAAACAACCAATCAGAACCAGGAGGAGGGTCTTAGTGCTGTCAATCAACCTCATTCACTCACTGCTAAATGTGCTAATGGTGGAAAAACAACTTATTGTTATTGCTAGCTATAGCATAGCACAGAGCAAGGGGAGGGATGAGCAGCCACAGAGATTGTGATTGACAGCATTAAACTCTCCTGTCACTGATTGGTTGTTTCTAGATAGTACTGGGAGAAAGCAGATGAAATTGATTTTTCACTGATTATTTCTATACCTTACTGTCACAACATAATGACAGTTTTAACAATTATGAAAAAAAAAATATATATTTATAAAAGTCACTGCAGCTTTAATTGCTCTTAGGAGAGGACGGGTCAGGAGGGACTAGAGCTGCTGCTGACTGACTCATCTGTTAAGTGGTAAAAGGTGCAGGTTCAATATATGAATATGTTGGTTATTTCCTTAATTCATTAAATGTTAGTGAAATAGAGGCAAACAGTAGTCAGTAGCTAAGCTAACTATGATAAATGGTTGATAATCTCAGTCTACCCACCTCTCTTGGAGAAAAACTGGGTTACAAATTGACACTTTTACCTTTTTCTCTCTGTGTCTCTCTATTTTTTTGAAAACCTACGTTATTATTTTTCTCAGCAGCATAATAACAGCCACAGTCGTTCTTGTTTTCCACTGACTGCTGCTGAACACCGTCAAGCTCCAAGCAGGAACGAACCATTTCATGCAGATCAGTGCAAACATGGACGTCTGCTTTTTGGTCTGGGAGGGGCAACGTTTGATTTTTACTGCTAAAACCTGTTTTAGAAAACACAATATGATTCATTTTGTAATTGACAGGGCCCCAATTTTTTTTATTTCTATGAAAAAAATAAAATAAAGTAAATAAATTGCGGAGGGCCCTCTGTCTGTCAGGGGCCCTTAGAATTGTCATAACTTTCCCCCAATATTCTTATTACAAAATTGACTGAGTTATTTTGCAATAAGAATAATTTTAAAGCAGATAAAGTTTGTAGACGTGCAAAGCTGGTTCTGCTGAGGGATGCTGAATATTTATGAATCCAACAATTCTGTCATTTGCATTTGTAAAACAAAACATTGAAACCCGTTTGCCACAAATCTGTGGAGCTCTGTGTTGCTTTAGGACATCAAATCCAGAAAAGTTTAAGATTATAAAGAGATCAATGTGAAAAGGGGGATGAACACTTTTCCAGAGCCCGGCATAGAATCAGCCAAATGAACAAACCACAGTGAACTCACGAACTTCAGTTTACAGAGACGATCGTCTGCGT
>CAEFZX010013221.1:0-29649 GCA_903066825.1 Alfaro cultratus | reverse complement strand
ATATATTAAATATGTAGTTAATATGATAACTTAATTTTTTCATGAGTCTCCATCATTTGCTCTGGTCATTTGAACTAAAGCAGAACTGGTGAGTAGGGCGTTATGTTTTTCATTCTTTTGTTTGTTTTATTTATTGAAGTGAGTCAAAAAAAACCCTGAATTAAGCACCACATTTTTTTCCTGATTTTAGTATTCTTACAGAACTGAGAAGCAATGCATTTACACCTAAACCCAGTTGATCCCATCACACTTCCTCAAAGCAAAGTTCTGACATTTCACTGTGGTGGAATCGTGTGGCCACTCAGGAGGTTCACTTCAGTAAATCCAGGTTTTCAAACACAAGAAAGACTTCTATTAATACTGAAATGTTTTACATACAACCCATTAAACACATAAGACAAAAGATTTTATTGGTGGTCATTAATATTCTTGAGGAAAATTGTCTAAATTTTCATGACTGAGTTTTCTAAAGTTCTAGAAGTTATTGCATGATAAATTGTCCATGTTTGTGCATAGCAGTTTGAACAGATGAATGTGACACTCTCAAGCATTTGGAAATTGATCCCAGGATGAGCCAGACTTGTGTAGTTGCACAATTCTCCTCCTGATATTTGTTGAATTTTTAAACATGTCAAACCAGAAAGCAGGAGGGTGTTCCCTGTGTGAGCTCAAAATACATCCATGTTTACACAGTTCAGATACTGACTAAATGCATGTCAACTTATGAATTTGAATAAAGCTAGAAAATAAATGTCTAAAAATGTTTTCACTTAGTTTTCTGGCATTTGGCAAATATATTTTTTTTTTGTAATTGTAACTGATCTAAAATAATAGATGTTTGCTCTGATTTAACGTCAGTGAGAAGAAAATGTCTTTTTATTTTGGTGTATGATTTCAACTGTAAACAAGGATTTAAAGTTATAGTACAAAAAGTTGACCAGAACAAAGTTAATTTAAATTTTAACCAAAATGTCATTGGTACCATTTCCCATCATGTAAATACAGAATCTGCCTATTCTCATCACATCTTCATGTATTATTATTAAGCTAATATTTAGTGCATTCGTATTATTGCTATAAGACACATGAATACATTAGCAAATCCTATTTGGATTTTTTTAAAAACCTGGTCTCATTTGTAGATGTACCTGATAATGTAAAGGCCTCATCATATTCTATAAATGCTGCAACACTTTGGCTGAGAGAGGAAAGAATTCTGCAACAGCAGTGGTTAAAGTTATCTTGCATTGAATGAGGTTTTCACTTTGACTCATCACTGTGTTATTTATTTTGCTTATGTAAATATGTAGTGTCACACTTATTACAAAATAACATCCATTTCATAAAACTCATCTGTTACCTCTCAGATCTGATGTCGGTATTCTGGGAGACTCCCACAGATAACACTGAAAGCCCCCACATGTATTTCACTCCATCCCGATTTAATTCAGTTCACTGAACATCTTTTAAGCTAAAATGTTTTACAGAACATTTGAACAAACATTGTTTAACTTCTAACTGCAGCTGGTTCTTTATATATAATAGTTTAGAGCGCTTACCAGGACCTGTTGTCAGGGTGAAAACCATCTCATCTGTCACACTTGTCAGTAGCTGCATGGGAAGTTGCCAAATGAGTGCTTTTTTTTTTTTTTTTTCTTTACATTGTGGGTAAGTGCTAGTGGTTTGCAAAATAATGTGACGCAGCGCTGCTCAAGAGATGAACCAGCATCATAGGAAAGAATATTTACACTTTATTTTGTAAATAACTGTTTATTTACACCACTGGCACAGATAAAAAAAATTCACACAGATAACTGAGTCATGTATGAAAATACTATATTTCTACACAAAAATGAAACAATTGTAGAAAAAAAAAAAACATCCAAAAGGAAAATGCTGAATCACAATGCAAGAGAGAAACATCTAACACCTACAGAGGGTGACAGAGAGAAAAACTCATCCAGCACAGAAACACATAACGTCCATCTGCCCAGCAGCCAGTAACTGTATTTCCTCCACAGCCGCCTCGGCTGGCGGCCCCCCTCAGACCGGGGTGGTTGGGGCGGAGGAGGAGGAAGTGGTGGGCACCGTCACAGGATGCAGCCCCAGGTCCAGAGACGTAGGCTCGTCTGGGGGCGTCGGACTCTTCTTGTGGGCCTCCAGCTTCTCAGTCAGCTGACTGTGCAGCTCCTTCAGCGGCTCACTGCACTGTGACACAGTGTAGCAGAACGAGTCAGCATGCAGGGGAACGCATGAGAGCTGAGATCAAAACAGCTCCAAGGATCTTAATCATCAAATATCTCCATTACTTTATGATACAGGGAGTTATTAGGGTTTATATTAAGAAACCTTTTAGAACCAATCTGAACTTTCTGAAGTGACAGATTTTAAAGGAACCTAACAGAAGGTTGACTATCTGACAGACGCTGCGTTTCCATTAGCCATACAATTGTGTGAATTGAAATTACGAAAATGGAAACTTGGCAATTTTAGAAAATCTCATGTTTTTCTATAACAGGTTTATGCGCTACGATGAGGTGTTTTTTCAGCCGTATCAAAATAGATGCATTTCACAAAACTGGAAAGGAAACACTTTTTTCGCATCACAAGTCACATGATCAACAGGTGTTACTAATGGAGAAAACCACAAAGACGACGACAGGAAGTAGTAGGAGGATGATGGTTCGTTTCTGGACAATGTGCAGCTGGCTCCACCAGAGCTCTCACAGCGTCACACAGTTTATACAAAATTGTGCCAAATTCCTACATATTAAACCTTATGTAAAATTTCCCTCTACAAATGATGTAGCCACTCCCATGTATAAGGGGCTGGTCACTCCGACACTTGAATAAGACGCAGACGTCTCTGATAAATGATGAGCGCTAGTTCCATGGCTAAATTGTGAATATAATCTCATTTAACTGTTTACATCCTTTGCTGACATGATTTTTAATGATTTATCATGTGAATAAACTATTCACATGTGGTTTTAATTTGAGTTCTTATTTAATGGGAAAACCAAAATTGCAAATTTGTGTTTTTCTGACATTAGCAGAATGTAGACACAGATTTGCACACATTTGTAATCAGGCCATTGGAACCATTAGTTCCTACACAAATAACGTCACATTTCCACTTTCCCCTGCCAGTGGCACTGGTGCATGGCAGCCTCTCCTCTGCCAGACTGCCCCAGGGCAGCTGTTGCTACTATTGCCACCATCGGTGTGTCATGAATGTGTGTGTGGATGGGTGAATGACTAAATGGAGTGTGAAGCGCTTTGGGGTCCTCTGGACTTGATAAAGTGCTATTCAGGTACAGGTCATTACCATTCCCGTGGCTCTAATCAGTCATTTATATTTAGATTTATGGTACAAAGGCTGAACTATGGAAACAAGGCCTGATAGAATGTTTGAGCTGCAAAGCAACTCTGACACAAAAATAGACAGAATTACCTGTCCTCTCTCATCAGCCAAGATCTGAGCCGTCTCATCATCAGGTCAGAACTGTCCAGGACTCTGACCCATCCCTAATTACATCATGGCCCACATTTTTCAAGCATTTAACTTTAACCTGATCCAGAGCAACACATGATTCTGGGAGACAATCCGCAGTCACTCAGAAAAAAGGGGAAGGTAAGTGTGTGACATTAAGACTGTGAGTCAGATGTGGAGCTGTGAGTCTGGGGCTGCTGGTGTGAATTCTCAGAATAGGAACTTTGCACAGGCTCACAAGATCATGTAGGTGTTACTGTCAGGACCTGAGACAGTCTGAGTCGGAGCTACTGCAAATCTCTGGGATGAGAAGAACTCAGGACAAACGTAACGGAGGATTTTCATTAAATTTGTAAAAAGAAAGTGTTAGCCATTGTAGATCTAACAAGGTAACAATAGACAACTTTCTCAGTGTGTCTGCAGCTGCTGCGCCTGATCAGCCCTACCTTCATGTTGAGACCTAAGCATGCTGAGACTTCCTGTTTACCCTAAATGAGCTGGAAGTGGAAACCGTGGAAACCATGCCTACCTGTTTTGGGGGCTCCAGTGTTTGCATCAGCGTTTCTAAATATGAAGGCAGCACTTTGTGATGGAGATGCAGCAACATGCGCAGAATGTGTCTGTGGACGTTTTCTTTACTGTGAAATAAACACACACACACACACACACACACAGAAATGGTCACATGCGC
This sequence comes from Alfaro cultratus, assembly GCA_903066825.1. Classification (NCBI taxonomy): domain Eukaryota; kingdom Metazoa; phylum Chordata; class Actinopteri; order Cyprinodontiformes; family Poeciliidae; genus Alfaro; species Alfaro cultratus. The sequence goes on along the minus strand of CAEFZX010013221.1, from coordinate 25,465 downwards.
TCCCAGGTAGAAAGCCATGAGTGAGAACGAAGCCTTCATCCCGTATCGAACAGCCAAAAATCATTTCATTTCCTACTAAACCATTCTGGTCCTTCTGAATCTTTTAGTGGAAGCAGTCTTAAATAGAAATGACTAAAGCATGTGTAGCCTCTCAATTATAGAATACAATTGTTGATTTATTAACATGTGAATTAAACTCAGATTTCTTTAAAAGAAAATGGCAAACCTGAAAGTGAGGTGAAAAACGTCTGTTTGGAAAGTTTACAGATAGATGGAAATATTTCTCACTCATCTGTGACCTTATAAATAAGCCTGTCACAATAACATAAATTAAAATTAGCTCAATAATTAGCCTTTTAGTGATTATTTGTTTATTTTCCTCCTGTCTCTCTTTCTACCAGCCTGGCTGACAAACTGTCCCACCCCTCTTTCCTTCAGCTGAAGGTTGAATGAGGCAGTGCTTGCATTATTAGGCCATTATCACAATATTAGTTAAAAATGGTCTCAACCAGCAAAACCAGCTTATGACCAACTTGTCACAACATTATCGATGGAAAAACTAATCACTCTTCAGGATAGTAAACTCTGTACTAAAAACAGGAAGTGATGAAGAGGAAGAACCTTATCTATATGGAACTTGAGGTGAAAGACATGCCTCATGTTTCCTGTTGGTAAGTCAGTGTTTCTGCAGTGTGAGGAGGAGCTGCAGGAGGAACAGACCAAGACTAAAACCATCATAAATTTTCTCAACACCAGCTGATGGAAAACTAAACAAGTGGCCTAAGTGGAGCAAAGCACATGTAGACAGAGCCTGCTGTATGGAAGCCCTGACAGCAAGCGTGTCAAAGTCTGGCTGGCGGGCCAAAAATGGCCAACAGTGTAATTAAATTTGGTTTGTGAGATCATTCTAAACATCTACTATAATAACACTGCAAATCCCAGAATTATCTGCTGGAGGGTTGGGGCATCAATCAGGACCCACAAGCTGCCCCCTCCTCCCTGTTCCTGTGGTAATGTTCATTAGCGACCTCCTGCTAACATCAGTCCCATCAGAAGGGATGTCTGGCTTGAAACAGAGTTCATCTCCTAAAATGATCAGTTACATTTAAGACTTTTCAAAGCTAAAGAAAAATAATTAACCTAATAACTCATTAAGTAGTTTGTATTTGACTCACATTATAAAGGAGCACTATTATGCAAAATCAACTTTTTTGAACTTTACATCTTTAATAATGTTAATCTCTCATCAAAAACATACCTAGAGTGTTGCCTTGATTCTTTCATGCATGTCTGAGAAATTCTTTAATCTCCACGGCAACCACTCAGTTGTGCAGAACACCTAGTTGGACCTAGCACTCCTTTAAAACTGCCTTAAAACTGCAGCTCCTCCCTGGAGTTGCAGTTTCCAGGCTTTTGCCTCACAGTTCACCCCTCCCAACTCTGCTCCTTCAGACTAGCCAGCAGCAATTAGCTGATGTGTAGTGGAACTACACATCTACAGAGCTACTTCTCCTGAAATGTCGGTAAAAGCATTAAAGTGTTAATAAAGGTGTGATGTTGTGATGACTTCCTGACAGCGGAGTTTCAGAACGAGCAGGAGTTTTTAAAGAGACAGAGGTTCAATTTCAAGAAATTAAATTAAGAGCAAAATTTCTTATAAGTCATTGTATAATTATATGCAGCATTTTTCTGACAATTAAAGGTAACATAGTTACTTTATTGTGCTATAAACTGGCACTATGTGCCTGGAAAATACATAATACACATAATTAACTTTAAGGAAGTCAAATATGGTTTATATAGTTGGTCCCTCGCTTCAACGCCTTCAAATACAGAGCAGACTTCATGACGGCTGCTGATGATGTTACAGACCCTGCAATTACCTCAAGAAAACATTTTAATCATGACCCACAACTAGTGATAACAGAACTGGATATCTGAGTATGTATGTACAACTCTGACCATGTGCTGAATAAGAAAATGAAATAAATGTATACTTGTGAATCCAGTTTCCAAATTATTGCTATAAGGAGTGGAAGTGATCATGGCAGCAGCGAGAGGGAACCAACCTGGAGAAGGAAGTTAGGAGGAAGCTGTCAAAGACAACAGAGCAGAACTCCTCTGATCCAAACTCATCAGAGAGCAGGGTGAGGTGAGCAGTCAGCAGGTGCAGGAAGATGTCACCAAAACCCATGTCATTGTAGGTCTCCACTATAGGCCAAACACACACACACATTTACCCTCAGAGATGGGCAGACCCATGCACCATCCAGGTCTCTAATCATGAATTAAACAGAGAACTGATTGGGATGGTTATTCACCACCTATAAGCTTTAGAGAATGAGCGACGCTCACCCAGAGCAGGCAGCAGCCGCTGCAGGGCGTTCCTGTTCCTCAGCTTGGCGATGTGCAGAACGTAGTAGAGCCCCATTTCACAGGCCACTCTGTTGTCCTGCAGGTATCTGAGGCAGGACACACACACACCCTCACACACACCCTCCTTACTCTGCTTTATGTTTCTGTCCGACATCACAAAAACTAACAATTCCATGTGTTAGCTCGATGCACATTTCAGCAAAGGCTGAAATAGAAAAATAACTTTCACAGAAGATGCGTCACATGATCAGGTTTCATCACCCCTCCCCCCCACTGGGCTTTACCTGATGAATGCGTCTGGCAGGTTGGTGGGGTACGTCAGGGAGCTTTTCTCCTCACTGGGAAGCTTCTGCTCTACTATGAAGGTGTGATCATCAACAACCACAGACATCATAGCAGGCAGGAAGCGGGTCACCACCTCTAAATCCTGATCAAAACAACAAACAAAAACATGAACAAATAGTTGAGTGAAAGGAAAAACTGCTAAGACGTATCATTGACATTTTTCTCCTTTCTTATATGATTTAGTCCTTATTTAACGTCAGAGTCCTGGAAGATGATCAGAACCAGACTGTAAGCAGACAAGCAAAGCAGGTATTTTAATGCCAACAGGCTGGTTAATATAATTAACCTATAAAACTGAAAAGTGAATCTTTCATGATTCTCTACCAGCATCCATACTGCCTGAAGGCAAACACAGAAAGGCTTCATCTTCATCTTAATGCGGCTGGATTGTTGCGCTGCATGCCTGCATTGTGGCATCACTGCTGAGGTCAGACATTTTAATGTTTTCTAAAAGGTCCTGATGGTTAGATTCTTGTTAATACTCACCAAGCGAGGTTCCTTAAAGACCTGGCTGTCGATCATGTCCCACGCTCCCTGACCGAGAGACAGCATCCTGAGGAGCAGCAGCAGGTCTGGGCTGTCCTGTTTACACACACACACACACACACACACACACACATTGAAAAAAACAATAAAGTTAGAAACTGAAAAATATCTAAACAGTGTGTTGATAAAAAGCACAACTACTAGTAACATCCATCCACACTCTTAACAAGCAGCCGGTGTAGTGATGGATTTGACCACCTGATGCCGTCAGCCACAAGACGACACCAGAGATTTTGGAGTTTGGAAGAATGCTGAAATGTTCCTCAACTGATTTTGTTCCCACAGTTTAGAAAAGAATCCTTTCCATTATCTAAATGAATTGAATTATTTTTTACTTTCATTGAGCCTCTTGCCTGGGGTGACTAGACCATCTGCTGCACCAGGAGTAGGTAACACTAAAGTGTGTGTGAGGCCTAATGTGACTGAGTGGCCTCAGTTTACAATTCCTGTCTTTTGGAGAAAAAATCTCCAGATATTGAGTATCTGGGAAGTATTTACACACTTATCCTCATTTTACATTCAGGGCTGTTCCAAATTGTATTAAGTGAATTAATTTTATCTAAATCATCAAAAAAAATACCCCATTATGACAACGTGGAAAAATGTTTTTAAGAGCCAAAACTCTTAAAAGAATTTTTCCACAATGTCATATTGGGGTATTTTTTTCTAAAAATAGAAAACCAAATAGGAAATCACAATTGTTTCAGTGAAGCTGTATTTTTACAGCTTTTGGTGCCTTTGGGAGAATGGGTCGGTACCACATCCTGCTGGGAAATAAATTCAGCCCCTATGATGTTTGGAGTTCATCAGGTGATATTCTAGTTGTTTTTTTTGTTAATTTAAGTATTCTCATCTTCTGAGACACTAAACTTTGGGTTTTTATTATCTAGAAATTATTACCATCAAAATGACAAGGAATAAAATCTTGACATATTTCACTACATGTATGAGTATAATCCAAATGTCAGGGAGCATTGAAAAATATTTAGATTTTTTGAGCTGTCCTTGCATACTTTAGTTGCGGCTTCGGGGAAAAGCTTTAAGAAGTTTTACAGCCTGTTGTTATTTGCTAGTCATCCTACATAAAGAGGCCGTTGTCTTTCAGACCGCCTCACCCTGGGCAAAGCGTCCTGACTCAGCAGCTCCTGTACATTCCTGATTATACTCAGGACCAGGGTGTTGCAGGCAAACGGGTCACACAGGATCATGGACAGATCTCTGGAACACACAGAAACTCTTTAGTGACAGAAACATCCCAGAGCAGACCCAGCTGGTGTGCTGAAGCCGTTGACTACCCGAGGACCTGCTCCTGGCCCTTCTTCACACCGTCCAGGAAACCCTGCAGCTCTCTGGCTCGTTTGCTGTCCACAAACTTCTCTCGGATGCAGGCGTCCAGACACCAGGTGAACTGTGACGACAAACACCAACGGATTTAGCAGCGAGGGCAGGCCGGGCACTATTTGGGCATGGGGGTTTGTGGGTGGGAGCTCGCCTTGTGGCAGGGGTCCACGGAGCAGATCTCACTGATGTCCAGGTCGTGCAGAGACATCAACAGCTCGGCTCTCAGAGTGCAGTAGTGGACGTTCCGCGTCCGCAGGAAGAGCGTCCGGAGGAACTGCAGCACCATGTCGTACAGCTTCACGTTCTTCCCGATCATCTGGGTCAGCTTTAGCACCACCTGCAGGCCAAAGAGAAGCGGTTCATGGAACTGTTGAAAACCTCCTTGGATCTTGAATTTCCTCTCTGTGGTCTGCAGGACATTTTTAATCTACTATGTTTAGTTTTTGATTTACAAGCACTGTTCCTGGTAATTCCTTTTGTTAGATCCTTGATATTAATTGTTTATTATAAACTTAACATTTGATAGCTTAATGCAGAGTGTAACCTGAAGGCAGGTCTGGCCGACTCACCTCGCCCTGGCGCCGGGTTTTGGGGGTGGGACTGAAGAAGTTGTGAAGGATGGAGAGGTCACTGCTGAACAGGGCTGCTTCCTTCTCCACGATGTACTGCTTCAGAAGGGGGGACACCTCGTCCCCAAACAGAGCCTGGTTGTCCTGCCAGATCTGCCTCTTCACCTCCACAGCACACACCTTGTACAGCTCTTTGTCAGCCATGACCATCTTCAGCTTCTTCTCTGGTACCTGCAGAGTAGGATGAGGATAAAGATTGGGTCTTGATCTTTTCTTGTCAGCTGCGTGTTGACAAGAAAACAGAGCTGCGTGTTGCTGCGTAGACATATATTTTATCAGAGAGATTCAAAACCTCCATTTAATTTATGGACACCTGGAGCAAACAGTAAGGTGTGAATAGAAGACGTTTCTCAGAACTGAGGAGGCCACACCACCAGCAACCCACACTTCAGTTCCTGGCCTTCTCTCATGGCAGAGCATGACAGTCGCAGACTTTAGGACCAATTTATTGGTGCACTCCTATAAATTGGGGGTAGATCCATAAAATAAATCAGCCCAGAATTTTGGGAGATGGCTTTAAATTTACATATAACGCCAATTTTATTCCCTGATCTTTTCTATCTCAGAAAAGATCTAAAAATCAGCCAATGTTCTCTTCTGCTCTGCTGTGAGAGTCTGAGTGACACACCAGGTCATGTCTGCACATTCACATTTAACAATAAACAATAAACTGTAAACAATATTTACAGATTAACAATAATCTGTAAATATTAACAGACTTTAATATTCAGTTAAAAACTGATGGTATACTGAGCCATTGAAGATGGTTTATTGTACCATCTAATATATACTAAAAGCCTAAAGCTGAGTGGATTTTAATGAACATCTGAAAGATTTTCTATCTTTTTTTGTATGGCCTATGTTAGACCTGTTAGACAGTTTTGCATCGCCAGCATCAGAAGGAAGTTGACGTCTGGTTTCCTCACCTCACTGAAAGGAACAAACTGTTAGGGCAACCTCACTGTTATCTGGTGGAGCGACGTTAGCTTGGATGTCTCTAAGCAGCAGTTTCATATGAGATCTTACTTTGGGTAGATGCTTCAGCACCTGCATCACGACTGGCTGTATGGAAGGCATTTTCACCAGAGGAAAACTCTTCTCCAGCAGCTCTTCAAGCTTCCCATATCTGGAAAAAATGGAAAAACACAATACAATCATCGACTCAAGCTTTCTATTAGCTCTCACAGCGCTCAGCTCAGGAAGCATCAGAACCACGCCACGACTCACCGGTCTTCATCCTTGCCCTCTGCAATGACGGCGACTTGCTCCATCAGCTTCTCTCGAAGCTCGTCAAAGACAGACTGGTGGAACTCCAGCCGCGGGGTCCCATGAAGGTCGAGGAAGGGCAGAGCAGACTGCAGCGTCGGCAGCAGGATGCCATTCTCCATCTGCAGTCAAGAAAGGCAACAAGAACTCATATCTGAACTGTACGAGTCAGTTGAACACATTCACCTCCTTACTTTAATTGAGTAATATCGTTATGAACTATCGCTACTCTGGCTACTCAATGCACCTGGAATAACTTCAGTGAATGAAATGCAAGCTTGTTTCAACCAAACATACACCATACACAAATCTACAGTTTATGTTAAAATGTAGAAAATGTTGTTTTCTATCTCCTGAGCCTGCCATGTCATTTGGAGGCCAGGTGAACATATAACAAACAGTAGATATCACTGGGAGTACACTACCCTGTTCTAACTTATATGCAAGCTATGTTGAAAAAGGTTATCTGGAAAAGGGTTTCTTCTGCCTGAATATGTTTTTGTTTAGGCCTTTAAAATATCAGAATTTGGGAGAATTCAAATAGACAATTAAACTAATTAAATCCAAAGTTTCTCTAGATATTAGAACTTGTATCCAAGACATTGTAGCTGATGCTGGAGGAACTGTGGAGCAACTGTTGCCCATCACACACACATTTTGGTTATGTCCTTATGTCAAAACGTTCTGGAAAGAAGTATTTGATACTCTCAAAGAGATAGTCCAAGACAATATCCTGCAGGCGCCCACAGGTGTCTGATGAGACCAGACCCAACGTCATATAAGACGTGGATCTTAAAAGTTTGGGACGTTTACAAAATGGAGCAAATTCCACATGTGTTACATGTCCAGAGAGGCTGCTTCCTGTTGGTTAATCAGTGAAGTCAGGAAATTCACCTCTTGATAGCACAAAACATGACAGAAGGAGACCGACTGGAGGAAGAGGAAATGATGCTTGTGTTTGCTGTTAATGCTTGTTAATTTTCTTATTCAACTATCATTTACGTGTACAGCAATGTTTTCTTTTCTGCAAATGAGAGCTTTCTCTGCCAATGCCTGGAAATCTACAAATAGATCTTATGTGTACCTTGGTCAAAAGGTATTTGACCATCAAATATAAAACAGAAAAGTAATTACAGCAAATCTGCAAGCTTTTCTGGGCAGAATATTGGCAAACAACAACAATAATAATGATAAGAATAATAATTTTGCACACCGTGAAAAGTAAAAATACCCAACAATGAAGGATTTTTCTAACAAGTTGTGTCCCAAAGTAAAACTTGGTACATAAACAACAAAAACTTGTTTTAACTGTTTGATTCCAAGTGTAAACATGGGATCTACTTGCTTTGAAATAAAAAGCATTACAATTGTTGCACAGCTGCATATAAGACGTTGGACTAATTACTAATATTAGTCATCTAAACCAGCAAACCACAAACACCAGCAGTTACCACAGCATCTGCTCCGAATAATTTATGGATTTTTGAAAATTCATAACTTTCCAGGATCTTCTCTGAAATGCACCAGATACACAACACAAGACCCTTGGAGCTGTTGTGGTCACCTGGAACTGATCGATGGCTTTGAGAGGCTCGGTGCAGTTGGTCAGAGTTTCCTTTAAGTCCTCGCCGTTGGCTATCCCGAGCTCCGGCAGGCCCGCGAACATCCTGGCTCCGCTTTGACCTTTCACCCTGGAGCTGAGGCAGCAACGAGCTTTCCGGTCAGGATTCCTGGTGCAAAACGGCTAAACGATCCCTAAAAACTGCACAAAACAGCAGCGATCTCCACTAACAGACATAACTTCCCTTAAGGTAACACGAAAACACTCCGTCGAAAACACTTGCTAAACAAAGGTTCCGGTATTTTTTTTCTTCTTCTGTTTGGGTCTTAGTACACTACCTGTTTAGTCCGCTAGAGGCACTAGTGCACCATACAGACCTCATTCGTGGCCCCTAAAGCATGGAAGGAAACAGGCAGAGACGTGTTTTTCCTCTATATGTTCTTTTTATTTCAGATTTAAATGAAATGCTGTATATCATTGGTAAAAATACAATTCCATTAATCGTTGTATTCATGTAAACATATTCTAGGTTTGCAAAGCAACTATTACCCTGAAAAAAGTACTAAAAACATAAACTAATATAATCAAATCTTCTCCTGATTTTAATCAAATCTAAAACCGCATTGCTCAGATTGATTTGGACGGACTTTATATGGAACTTGGCATAACGTGGGGTGTGGATATAAGAAAAGGCAGGATGTCATTCATTTTACAGACTCAACTAGAAAATACATTTTAGTATGTTGTCAAGTCCCCCATTCCTCCCCTACCACACAAAACACACACACACACACACACACACACACACACACACACACACACACACACACACACACACACACACACACACACATAAAAACAGAAATACCTGTCTCATAATTCTAAAATAAAATATAGATGACCCCCACAACTTCTAGGGAATTATTCAGTAAACTTAAGAGACTAGAGTGGAACTTTATCTCTAGTGTAAAGTTAATAGTATTTCAGGAGAAGAACATCATATCTGAACATGAATCACTTACTGTAAATAATTGAACTAAAAAAAAACAACAATAGACAAGTTTTTGGAGTGGCTCAGCAAACATAGCTGTATGAAGCAAATACATTTCCATAGCAGCACATACAATTTGTGAACTATGTCTAATATAATTGTAGTATTAGATCAATAACATGGATCAGTTGAATTTTGTAAACATCAACCAAAATAAAAATTTTGAATTTCCTTGGCTTTTAATATTGCTTCTCATGTTTCTATTCTTTCATATGGGATGCTCTCTGGGTTGTCTTTTATTTTTAGCTAGAACATACAGCTTGATGTAGCTTACCAAGCAATATCCCAGTGCAAAGAAAAGAAATGCAATAAAGATGACAATGACGCCCTTCCAAGGCCCTGAGGGGAGGGCCTTCATTATGCTAAGGCTCTCTGCAGGCACTTCATTGCTCACGTCCAGCATGTATCCCAAAGCCCATCCTACTGAAGCTCCTGCTGCCTGTAGAGACACAATATTTGAGTCTCAGTGAAATCAGAACAGAGTGTTACAGCAAATAAAAAACATCATGCTGTTTATTCTGTTTACGTCTTACATTTTGCTCAAAAGAAATGTGAGGAAATGAAGCTTCATCAAAATTGTACCCTCTGGTTAAGAGGACTTGGACAAAATTAGACATGGAGCAGAGATTCTTCATGTATTTCATGTATTTCTCTTTCAAATTTGCCTTGTGAAGAAGCTGTAAGTAAAAATTCAAGAGTTTTAGGTTCAATCAATCAATCAATCAATCAATCAATCAATCAATCAATCAATCAATCAATCAATCAATCAATCAATCAATCATGTTTATTCAGCAACAAGGAAGTTCAAAGTACTTTACATCATAAAAACACAAAAATAAAAGTCATAAACCAGAGGACCTGAGTGGTCTGTAACTTAGGCTTTAAGTTACATCTTAAAGCCTAAGATGTAACTTTTGTTTTAACAGCCTGTAGTTCATGGTTGAAAATCAGTACCTCAGTGATGGTCATATTGCAGATGAGCTTGGCTGCTTCCACTGCATGACTGGGAGATGTGAGGGCTATGTTAGTGATATCTTTGATGTATTTCTGTGTGTGGTAGAAAGCTGAGAAAGCCTGTGGAGAAACAATGCAGTGTGACAACCAGAACCTCATCTAATAAAACCATTTATCATCTAAAGCCTGCTCAAAAAGGCCCAAATGGACAAAAAGGCTGTGCAAAATCATAAGGGAAAAGAGAAAAACACAGAAAATGAGAATAAAACTAACCATGAGCAACAGAACTTAGGCAGTAAAAGGAGCAGACTTCAGACAGAGTGGAAGCGAGGGATCTGAACCCTTTTCTGTGTCTAATGGAGTCACTCAAGCTGATCTTTATGTCAAACTCAAATATTGTAAGACTGGTTGTGGTGGTTAATGTTCTTGTTAATCATTTATTGAATGCTGATGATTTGGTTAGTCAGATGTGCATATTCCACATGGCATAGTGAAGTAAAACCACAGGCCTTCACAAACAGATGTGCTCAAATGATTAATTTCTAAGAACCAATTAAGAAATGAGTTTATACATACATTATACTCTTTGTTCAGTGGTTTAATTATGGAGGTTATGATAAACTTGTAATGACAACAACTTTGAGGCCATAGTGATATCTGCTCTCAAAAAGGTGACACTTTCTAAAAGCATCATCAGATAAGTCAACAGGAAGTGGTTGTTAACACAAACTTAAGAGTTTATTTTTCCATTAATATGAATGTTCTTCAAACTGAAACATTTGTTTGAATCAATCTGTAAATGTTGCTATCAGCGTTCAAGCAACACATCAAGTTAGAACTACTCTAATGGCATTATTCTGCTGTCTGTCTGTCAGGGTTCAAATGATTTATGAGAACAGAGACTAATGCTAAAGCATCATTCACCAATCTGTGTCCAGGTGTCCATTTTTGTAGGCGCAGTAAAGATAAAAAAAAGAACACTTTCAGATTGTTGCTGAACACTGACATATTTGCTTTTGTTTCTATCTCACCATGAAGCGTCCCGTCACTCTGGGCTGAAACACTCCATCGAAGGAACACATCGAGGAGGAACAGTTGCCAAAAGTGAAGATCTCCGTTACGTTGTTGACGCACTGCTGATAATTTCCTGAGCCCACCACTGTTACATTCCTCTTAGCATCCAAAGTGGCTGGTTTGTATTTCTTTGTGCAAACAGAATCAAAGACATCTTTCCCAAGATTTATAGAAATGTTAAAATTTGGTGGGTAGCAGGGGTTGATTACTTGATCCGGCACACCTTGAGTCTGAAAGGGGAAGACAAAGATCGACATAATAAAATATGAATGAACAGACAAAAATTGTCAGTTTTTTTTTAAACAACTGTTTTACAACTGTTTTCTGGGCTACAGTAGTCTTAAAAAATAATGAAGCATACTTGGATTAGCAATGCCTTGTGGGAAATTCAGATTCAACAGACTCTACATGCCTCACTTAACACATCATTGTTAAAGTTTATAAGTATTCAATTAGAAAAAACACCAAATATCTATATCATATTTCAAAGGTCTGCCAAGATAAAAGAAGAGAAGCAAATTAACAATATGCCAGCTTAGCTTTGAATGTGCATCTGAAGGAACTTCATGACACCTGGACCAAAGCAAATGTCTTTCAGACAGATGAAACCAAAGTGGAAATGTTTGGCTCTAATGCACAGCACATTAGACCTCCTTTAATGGAGGGACAATGATTTCAGCTGGTTTTTCAGCCACCAGACCTGCAGGTCCTTTCAGATCACAGTTCTGCATTAAACATGCAGCCATGAACCCTCCAATAGACATCATTTTGCCCTTTGACAAGTGTGCTTTCAGACCATGCAGAATTTATAGTAGAACCAAAGGGGCATGGTCTTTGATTTAAAGCAAGATCCTCCTACGGAACATGCAAAAGCACTCAGTGCTTTAAAGACAATAACTGTTGTCTTTAAAGCACTCATTTCTCAGACCAGGCAGATCCTGGAGGATAACTGGTTTTCTCTGCTCTCTGAAGCTGCAGCACAATCTGCACAGTCTGTACAGTTCCTGTTCTGCATAATGTAGCAGTTTCTCTAAAATTCTGCCTTTCATAGTTAAGCCATACTGGCTCCCATAGTGGATTGGGGACTTCAAACTCCAATACTATGTCACACATATAGAACCTGTGTACAACATGGAACAAAAGCATGATCTGAAAGGAGCCACTGTATTTTCTCTCTAATATTCTTGAGACTATGTGAGACCATCTGTCTGACAGCTGAGACTTGGCTGTATTTTCTGCAGGCAATGAAGCAGTGTTGCCTGAAAAAGTGGGCCTTTCCTTTTAAAACAATGTTAGTATTATGAGGCTACACAGAAAACCACTAGTTCATAAACTGCTAAAAGTAGCTCTCCAAGCTAACACATTTTTAGGCGTACTCTGCATGTCACACACCATTGTTTTTGGGCCATATCTTTGTTTTAGACCTCCTTACATGGTGGAGTGTTTTGTGATTTGGTATACTTAAAGTCAGTTTAAAATCCTTTTAGAACCTTGTGAAGACCAGATCATTGTCATTACGTCTTTATATGTATAAATGGACACAATTTGAATATGAATGTTCTGTCTTTTCATCAGGACTGTAGATGTGGAAAATTAAACTTTACAACAGTGATACCTGGATAAGATGAGCTAAGAGTCTCTTGAGGAACTGGTCTTGGCCATAGCACAGGTAGCTGTGTGTGTACAAAGTGTAGGTATTTCCATAAAGGGTCAGCTTCTTCTGATCCTTTGGGTTCTCCAAGTTTTGCGAGGTCTCGAATGTAATCTGAGTGGAAGCGCCACCTAAATCCAAAGCTCCAATTGTGTTTCTTCCTGGATTCAGCCAATGTCCTACAAAACCATACTAAAAAGGCAGAAACACTGTATTAAAAATCCTTAGTATAGAAATTGATGACAGTCAGTTTCTGAACTGTTACTAAGTTTTATAAATAATTAAGTACAAAGAAATGATCACGTTAAGAAAATATTGCTCCAAGGAAAAATTATTCTGAATTGAATTATTTCTTCCTTTTTCCTTTTATTGACTAAAAATAAGTTGAAGCAATTATGATAGCATAGTGAAAGTTAGTACAGTAGATATATTTTTTGATTTTGCATTTTAATCTTCCAGTCTGATACTCTCTTAATACATCCTGGATACCTTAATGAAGTTCTCAAGTAAGTAGTTGACGGTGACCCAGCCATAGGCGCCCTCTTCTTGCCCACTCAGAATTTTGGCCTCCTTAAACTGGAAAGGGTAGGAGCTCAGTTTGTCTCTGACTTCTTTCAGGACCTGCTCAGACTCTGTCGGATTGATCTCTCTATGAAAAATGAGGAGTAGTAAGGAAAGAATAAGAAATCTTTAAAGATGCTTTTTGATGTACACTTGAACGTGTAACCCATGGAGTGATTCAAACAGCAGAAATAAATTAGATGCTGTATTTAAGGGACCACAGACTAACTTGAGGAGCCTCATCCCTGCTGTGGCACCCAGGCACAGGGGAGTCTGATGTTGTCTAGATTTGGGAATTTCCTTCAGGGCGTGATTCATACACTCCTCCAAACTCTTGGCAGCATCACCTGGTTTCCCGGCATAGCTGGATATCCCGCCACCTGGGCAAGTAGAAGACAGCAGCTGTTCTTAGAGGCAAACTCAGAGTGAACTTCATAAAGTTTGCACTTCTGTATTCTAAAGGATAACATGTGGTTTCCAAGGAAATCAGAAACAAACTTGAACGAGAAGGAGAAGAACTGAGAGTGACTGATGTGCCCAGAGCTGAAGTGGACCTTTAGGAAGTCAAGTCTTTCACAAGACATTGCATCTCTATATATACATATACTGACTTGATCATTTTGATCTGAAGACACCATGGAAGTGAAAGCAGCTCTTCCTTCCCCCTGAGAGAGGGGGAAGACATGAGGCAAAGGTCATCAGGCCAGGACTCGAACCTGCGACAAGGACTAAGGCCTCTCTCCATACATCGGTTGTGCTTTGACACGAGTTCTCTGACTTTATGATGTTGATGCAAGACATTCACAGTTAGTACCAGCTTCTGTCTGCAGGCAGCATTGACCCTGAGAAAGACCTACTGAGCACTCACTGAGAGTTGGCATTGAACAAAAAGTGGCAGTGGTCAAACATTAAGTCCAAACATAAACTTTCAGTCGGTCAGTTTTGGTTAGCTGTTTCAGCATGATGTGCTCACCTTTTGCATCACATTCACTGTGCTGGGTAACAACACCAGTGCCATTTTGCTTGTCAGCTGGCCATTTGTAGACGAACATGGAGGTGTGGGAGGAGCCGGCATCCAGTACAATCCCATACTGAAAGAGGCAAAGCATTTAGTGTCAGAAGCGTTAAGGAAGAGGTCAAAGACTAAATGATGTCTTTTGTCAGCTATCAGTTCATTTAATTTATTCTAAATTGTTATTTTACTTTCATAAACACTGAATTCATTTTAACTATATATGTTGCTCTGTAAAGCATCTTGTTCATGAAGGCCTTTTAAGGGCACTTTAATTTACGGTAGTATATTAAATGTTCCACATCCACATTAAATTTGAATTACTGGCCAACGTGGGTAACCAAAATGTGCATTTGAGTAATAGTAGCATTAGTTTATTTTACACCAATATAAGAATGTAAAAAAAATAGCCATCCAATTTAGAGAAAAAAAGTATTTGATAAAAAGGCAACACAGGTAATTGAGATGAACATCTGATTTGATTTGTACAAACTGATGTAATCAGACATTCACAGTTATATATTTATGTGCCGGTTTTAATCTTTTGAATAAAATAAAAAAAAAATATCATCAATATTTTCTTATAAAATAACAAATTCAAAGGTCATCTGTAGGTGTGTCTGTTAATTTTTGGTTATAATAAGTTTGTCTTTTCTTTAGCGAATTAACATGAGGCTAGTAAAGTAGCCAGAAGCTCATACTCAGATAATAGTGAAATCACTTCAATATAACAACTTTACAAGAATCAACTAGTACGGTACTGTAAAACTACCTGGAATAATTCCTTTAATCACAAATGTATACGCAACTGAGTACAGTGATTTAGCACATCCATCCATTTTCTATACCCGCTTATCCACACAGGTTGCCAGATGAGATGGTGCCTGTGTCCAGCTGTCTCTGGGCGTGAGACAGAGGACACCCTGGACAGGTCGGCAGTCCACCACAGGGCCACATAGAGACACATAGGACAAACAACCATACACACACACACACACACACACACACACACACACACACACACACACACATATACACAAACTCACATCTGAGAACAGTTTCAGGTAAATCAACTGATCCATCAATGATGTTTCAGACAAGGCTCTATTTGCAGCACAAGATTTTATTCATGCTGTGAAACTCCTCAGCTTTTGACACCTAGCTGGGCGAATGCAGGATGTGGGTTAGTTGTGATGTTTCAGTTAGTCTTCAACTGACCTTGAAGATCAAAATGGTGAACCTCATACGAAAGAAAAAAGCAGCAAATTACTTTCCAGTAAACCATTACTAATGAATATCCAAATAATTTGTGCCATTAGTTTCCTTCCCTTTCACAACTCTACTACACTGTCTTGTTTCATTACATAATGTCCCAGTAACACATACTAATTAGCAGCTAGTTGGCTCCAAGTGAAGACAATGATCCAGGGTGTTAGGTGATTGACTTCACTAATTGACTTGACGTTTTGACTTTATTTAAAAATTCAAAAAGGAAACTTACATGGTGCTTGGCAAAGAAACAGCAGAAGAAAATAATAAGGAGCCAACAAGGATTAATACAATTCAAAGAGCTGAAATACTTTGGGAGAAGTGGAAGTGGCAAAAGAACCAGAAGAGCTAATCACAGGTGAGTGGGAACAGCTGAAGAAATGAGGCAATGGAAAACCTCTGGGGAGAGGAGAAAAAGAAGAGAGAAAACAACAAAGCTGAGTTCCAAGAAGGGAGAAGGAAACACAACTGAAACACAGAGGCCACATAGGAAATGAAAAAAGCTGAAACTAACAGAAATGATAAACAGAAAGCAACACCAATCTAAAGAAACAAAAAGCCAGAACTCAAACGATGACGATAAATTGACAAAAATAAGGAAAAAACTAAATTGGCAAGATCTGAGCAAGTAAACAATAAAGAAATGATGAAAGAAGAAAGACAAATGAAAATCCAAACACCTGCAGATTATAAAATCAAGGTTGTTGTTATAATGTGACACCTAGATAAGAAAACATTTGCAACCAACTGAGATGTCATGAGACTTAAATAAATACTCTTCACTTATTTAACCCAAAAAATTTATATATATTTTTGTAAATAATACTAGAATACAGGTTTAAAATAACAGTTGCAATAGAGATTAATCAATAATACTGAAAGAAAACCCACCATGTCATCTGGAGGCATCGTCAGCTCTTTTGCTGGAAGGACCAGCAAAATCCCAATTATTGCCAGAATCACCAGCGCAGTAGCGCCGATGATTTGGGCGAGATAGCGACTCATAGCTGAACGCTGCTGTGTGGCTCACGGCTCTGCAGCATAAACTAGCTGTGCACATTCATTTCTGTGGCTTTTTGATGCATTTTTTGCTGTGAAACATTTTGCTTCCTCTTTCCACCCACAAACCTGCTTTCACAACCAGGTTGTATGCATGCTATTGACTAGTCATCAAAGCTCTCCCAGAAAGACCAGAAAAAATTATTTTCAGAAGAAACAGCTAAATGTTAAGAAAAGCTGTGGGCACTGTGAGGGAGGCCTGCTTTCTGACACAGGATTTTGTTTCGACGTCCAGCAAGGTGCCGTTTGACCAAGTCTGTTTAGTTGTTCAGTAATCAAGTCAGGTGTTTTTCCACCCAGTCTTAACTGGAAGCCATGCCATGCTGCTTCGACTTGGCAACTAGAACGTTGAAAAAAAAAATTCGGTATTTGTGTTGCAGCTGAATGACTATAATTACATGCTTACGCCTGCCCTAAAGTTTAGGCAAATTTCCATGTTTTCATGAAAGCCGCTCAATACCTGAGGAGCAAAATAAGAAAGATCCTTAACTCAATGTGATTAGTTGTTTTTTATTTATTTTTAATCAATTTACAAAAATTGCAAAAACTTATTTCCGCATTGTCATACTGTGGTATATAGAATAAGACTATAACACAGTCTTATTCTACCTTTAGGATTCACTGTATGTGTTAGTTCTTAGTTTAGGCGCCAACAGGAGACCGAGGGGAGCTGAGCTGTAGGACTGAAGCCTGTCTGACAGGCAGGGAGGGCTGAGACTGTAAAGAGTTTGAAATATCAGTAAAATCTTCTTAAAATGAATGTCCAAGCAAAACTCTGAGGCCTAATTCACTGAGTAAATTGCAACTTTCATCCCCACAAGCTAAAATGTATTAGTGGCCCGTACAATATGGAAACACTATACTTTATAACTGTTTTAGTCAACTTTCACTCTTTGTTTAAATAAGTTAGCAGACCTGAACAGTTTTATATGAGTAAAATGAAGAATTGCTTTCAGATCACAGCATCCAACACTGCAGCCTGTGTGGCTGCTAGTGTCTAGGTGGCACTGGTGATTGCCTGAACAGAACTTTGGTTGGGTGGAGGAAGCAGGGGGGGTTAATACACAAATGGCAGAGTGGTTAAGAGGTCAGCAACATAATTCTACAGAGATAAATCAGAAGTGTCCAGGCTGAAGCTGCCCAATTAACCTCCTGATGTTTGTTTTCCAAACGCTTGCTCCTCCCCCTAAACGGTTCCACACTGTAAAAAAAAAAAAATCTAAGAATGTTAGCATGTTAGCTTTTGTAATAACTTTAAATTCATATGGAGGAACTTACTCTCCAGAAGGCTAACATTGTTGTTTAAAATATCATTTATTATTGAGCTTTTGTAATAACTTTATTATCTCTTCTAATTCACCACATGTATCTAAAACTAAAATCAACTCTCCTACTGTACCTAAAGCTGACAGTACATCTCACCTGTTGGACATAAAGGAGGCCAAGAGAATCCAAGACGACACCCTGGATGTCTGCATGTAGGAAAAAAGAATACAAAGCAACAAGACTTTGTATTCTCCGCAAAACAGGGAACCTAGAAATCACAGTGACAACAAAGTCGTTTCATATATAATAACAACGTGACTGAAAAGCAGCCAGTACTAAGTATTGCAAGATATTTTCACTGGCACCAACAACCCAAGATAGTAAATCTGTGGACATCTGAATCCAAACACCAAAAAAACCAGATTCTAATAGAAATAGACATTTGTTTTCTAGATTAAACTTGAAAATGACACAAAAACAGCTTGAATAATTTGAGAATCAGGAAAAATGTCAATGTATTTATTCACTCAGTGAAGAAAGCAAAACTCATATAGAAAATCATACATAGCAATTACATATTAAAATATTTTGAGCCTTTAAATCGTGTAGTTTGGTGGTTATGGATTACAGATAATGAAACTTCAAAATTCAGTGTCTCAGAAAACTGGAACATTATGAAAACCTTATAGAATCTTCTATAGTATTCTATAAACTGTGTTGCACGAGCAAGAAGGATAACCACAGCCTTGCAAGAACTGTCAAGTAAAATTCATTGAAGAATTTAGAAAAGCTTCACAGCAAGTGAACTGTGTTAGAACAATGTGTGAGTGAGTTTTGGTTTGAGGGTGAGTCTCACCTCCAGAGAGGATCTCTGCAGAGGGCGATCCGGAAACTGTGAAGCTGGTTCCCTCATCCAGCTACTGAGATTATAAGGAGCTGCAGGATAAAATTCTTTCTGCGACAAAAGAAATTTGTCACAGAAATGATGAAATTCATAATCACAGATGAAACTTTATCACAATCTCTAGCATCCTGGTAGCCTTCATGGAGCCTCTAGCATCCTGGTTTCATCCTTCCAGTGAATTATTTTCTTGAGTTGAACTTATCTCTGCTTTCTCTGCACTCAAGCCAA
This sequence comes from Alfaro cultratus, assembly GCA_903066825.1. Taxonomy (NCBI): domain Eukaryota; kingdom Metazoa; phylum Chordata; class Actinopteri; order Cyprinodontiformes; family Poeciliidae; genus Alfaro; species Alfaro cultratus. Next base: position 6,372 of record CAEFZX010013221.1, on the reverse strand, counting down.
GATCTTTCATCTGCAAACCTCTCAGGAAAGAACCGCTTCACATCCAGCCACCTCCGTGTTGTCCACAGCATCCTCAGGACTTCACCTGCCTGCCCACTCTCCTCGCCCCGTCCTCTCACTCTTCAGATTCAGACTCAAACACACAACTTCTCCAGGAACAAAGGCTGGAGTCAGTGCAAAACACAAATGTATGGGGCACAATATTCTTTAATTGAATATTAAAGAATATTCAATTCTTTAATATTGAATTAAAGAATTCAATATTCTTGCATTACAGCACTGTTGTTTGGACAGAATCAAAGAGTACACATCCTAAGATGAGCAGCTGATGCTATTCCATGGTGATTAATGCTCCATGTTCAGTTTCAGGAATAAGTGATGTGCAAAGGTATTTCTCAGTAAAATCTAATTTATTGTGGAACCTATATTTCTGGATCAGAGCATTGTAAAAGTTAGAGGTTCTGTTGCTCTCTATTATGACAGGAAAATTGATAGTTTTTCCAACTGCATGGCCTACAATCCCAGAACAAACTCTCATTTTGAATGGTTTAAGTTTTTTAGGAATTTTGCTTGAAGTCCAGTGGGACATTTCTACAGTCAGTGATGGTTTGGTTGCCATGCCCTCTGCTGGTTCTGGTCCACTGGGTTTTCTTAACTCCACAGTCAGTGCAGCCGGCTAGCAGGAAGTTTCAGAACACTTCCTGCTTCGCTCTGCTGGATGGAGAGGCTGATTTGATTTCCATCTGGACTTGGTTCTGACCCACACTGACAATGGTACCAAAAACTGGTTCAGTGATCATTGGTCAACAAACTCCCCTGACCTTTAACCCCATAGCGAGTCTATGGGGTTAAATCCATGTAGATGAGAGACACCAAACACAACAAGGCAGATGACCTGTCAAAGCAAGCTGGGTTTGCATTTCACCACAACAGAACCCGAGGTTGATTGGCTCTGTGCCGTGTCACATTGATGCAAAATTCATACGGAGGAACTTACTCTCCAGAAGGCTAACATTGTTGTTTAAAATATCATTTATCATTGAGCTTTTGTAATAACTTTATTTTCTCAAACACTGAATTGTGGCTTTTCATTCTCTATAAGCTAAATTCATCAAAATGACTTCAAATATTTCACTCTGTGTAAAGATCCTATAAATGACTTTTACGTTCTGAAATAAGACAGAAAATTTACTTTTTCTGATATGTTAAATGGTTTAAACCCATTTAACACCCTGAATTTTCAACCAATGAGATGCTCCCCTGAGAAACGGTCACCATGGCGATCTCTGAAATGAAATAATTAGAATGTTTCCCATTTTAAGGATATGTGAACTCAAGCACTTTTTGCACTTCCTGTTTCACTATTGATGCCTTCCTGTATATCCGCCATAGAATTTCTTTAGAAGAATTGACCAATAGATTATTTCATCTTCTACTGTCTGAAAAGAAACTAAGAATCACTAAATGAAAACTTTAAACTTACAGAAATTATTTTCTGCTACTCTGTCAGACACACTGCTGTAGAATCAAAAATAATTCCTTTAGAAATGAAACCTTTCTGATTTGAACAGCTTTAACTCTCTTTATAAGCATTGCTCTTTCTCAGTAGGTCATTATCTCACTACTGTTTTACTTTGTCACTTATTTCTGCTGTTCACATGATATTTGTTTTTCTGTTAAACAGGAAATTAGAAAAAAGTGAGAACATTTACATTTTTGCAATGTTGCCAAGGTATTGGTATTGTTGCATTGTAACTGCATCCTTTCATAAATGAAAATAAAAATTAGGATTATTGTTTTGTAATTTAAAAGGAGCAATGCACATAATATGCCAGAGCTAGCCACAGAGGCTAGTTTTTATCTGTAGTCCCTCCAGATGCAAGCAATATAAATACAACACAATTTAACAAAGAGAATAATAACAACAATATTAAATATAAGAAAAGTTCAATTTCATGGATAAGCTCTTACATTATGTAGAAACCAGCCTTGACATACTGATGTAAACTGGCCCTCTGCATGCAGATTGGCTGAAATCTGACTCTTAAACGGACCTTCAGTCCTGATTGGTGCCGAGCAGATTAGGCCAAACACAACATACACTTTTTACAGTGTTCTTCAAGGCACTGACAATTCTCCAAGCTGTCCTCCAGGCACAGGGCACAAACAGGGTGTTCACACCTTGTTAAGTTTTACAACGTGCATTTGTCGGCCCCAGGCCCCTACAGGCCCCTCTCTCTTTCCCTCCTCTTTGAAGTGACCTTCCTTATCAACATTTAGGGTTTTCTCTGATAAAAGTGAATTAAGCATACTCAGGTGTTATCTGCCCGCACATACACAACACCAGTTTGGAATAGATAAAAAAAATTATACACACCTCTGTGGAAATGGAAGGTGTTTTTATTTTTTGAGGTGGAGGGGATTGCTAAATTTAGGCTTCTTTTTTTTAGCTTTATATCATGAGAAAATGTTATTTTCTCATCAAAAACATGCCTGGACTGTTGCTTTGATTCTGTCATGAATGTCTGAGGACACTTAACTCTGAAGTCCAGGTTTAGGCACCAACCATTCAGTGGAGCCTAAACACCTGCTCTCACAAACCACTGCCTTTCTCCACAAAGCTCCTCCTTGGAGCTTCAGTCCCCAGCTGAGCTTCCACCTCACAGAGCGCCCCTCCCCCATGCCTCCTCCACTCAGCTCCTCCAGACTAGCGGCAGCAGAAATGAGCAAACACCTGGTAAAACAGTACATTTGCTGAGCTCATCCTATTAGCACTCCTATGAAGGATTTTCAGTAAAGGAGGAGAATTGGTGTGATGAAGTGCTGAAGGTAGAGTGTCAGAAAAACCAGGAGCTTCTTAAAGAGACAGAGGCCCATTTCAAGCCATCAAATTTGCAAAGAAAATTTATATTAAGTTGTGTTTTATATACACAGTGTATTTTTTTAACAACTGACGCTAACAAGTCACTTGATTGTGCTACAAAATGCCTCAATGAGCCTGGAAAATACATATTACCTCTCTCTAAAATTAAAATGAGTATTTATAATATTAACTTTAATATCATGAATATTAAAAGTAATACCTTATGGGTGGTGGGAGATAATATATTAACTTTATGAAATGCTAAGATTACGTGAAGTTCTAAAAGCAAAACTGCTGTTGACCCAAAAGGCCTCTCTCATATTAGAAAAAAATATAGCAGCTCTGGTCGCATAGCATATTAGTCTGAGCGTTCATCACTTCCTAATCCATCACACTGGCCAGGCAACTTGATAAGGGCCAAAGCAGCTGCCAACACCTTCCAAATTCCCTGATATACCAGGTACCTGCCAACTCCGAACAGTAGAAATTAAGTTATCAAAAATCCAAATATGTACAAATCTTCAATATCCTCAACCGACAAAATGGGCAGACTGTTAGGATCCCGGGTTGTTAGTTGTTTTGGACTTTGATTTATTCATTCTGAGCTCCTTAGTCTCTTTCTTTAGATCAGCATTGTTTCTCTTTTACTTTATTTCAGTGCATGACCCGTTCATGTCATTAGTTAGTGATTCTAGTTGTTTATTTATTGTGTCTAGTTAGTTCTCGTGCTTTCGCTTAACTATCTCTACACATTCTTTAGTGTTAGGTTTATTTCCTAGTCCCATGTGCCACTGTGTTTCTCTCTCTCTCTTTCTATCTTTCTCTCTCTGTCTCTCGCTTTCCTGTGCCCAGTCTTCTTGTCGAGAAAAAATTATCAATTGTATTGAGAGATCAGCTGACGAGGTCCAGGCTTTGCAGTTTGGAGAATATGAAAGAAGCTTCAAAAACAATAGCACAGGACATAGAGCAAAAAGAAGGCCAACAGTGGGGAAGAAGGGAGCAGAGAAAAAAATATATCTGCTTTCACTGAGCAAGAATAGAATGTTCTTTGGCAGAAGGTCTTGAAGGGGAACATAAGACCATCAGTTTGTGATCAGAAGCAGTCAGTGATGTGAAGCATACTACCAAGTCAGCCTGGTAAAATCTGGCCTTAGACATCCTGTTGAGTCTTACAGAATGTAACAGATTAGCAAGAAAAGAAAAAAGAGCAACACTGTAAAACATTTAATCCCAATGAGCTTTTTCATGCTGGAAACAGCATGTAAGTTAACAAGAAGAAAAAGTTTCATTTTTGTCATTTGACACCTGCTTTTAAAAGTGACTCTGGTTTTCACCCACTCTGTGTTCCTTGTATGTGGATGCAGTTACAGCTTGCTTCACTTTTGTTTTGAAAGATGTTTCCCCATTTTTGCTGTGCATGAAAAACTGCTGTTAGCTACGAAAGGAATGTCGAAGGAAGTGATTAAAGGAGCAGAGTGGAGGTGATATTTAGGGGTTGAGGGAGAACAGGTGAGTCGATATGTGAGTGGTGAAATTGCAGCTGTGCAAAGGAAAGTGAGGCTCTAACAGTCCAGTGGGAGAAGCTGCTGTGTCATTGTTTTGCATGCATGGTCTTCTGTTATTTTTGTGAGTCGCTAATCACTCTCACATACTTACGTCTGGACAGAGATCTTGGTTATTTTAGCACCTGTAAAAACTCAACAGTAAAAGAATGTCAGCCTAGAGTTGAAGGGTTAGCAGGTTTTGAGAGAGTTAACCTTCTAAATTGCTGATAGTAATAATATAGAAATATGGGTGAGTTAGCACAAATGTGCTCATGTAAATTGAGGCTAACACATATGAGTGTGTGGATATGGATGTATGGATGAATATATTTAGACATATGTAAACCCAGATAAAATGGAAAATGAATTAACCTATGTTTGTTTTTTATTTTTTAATTTGATTTAATATTGAGGGTCCATTTGAAAATATTGTGAGTTTATGAGGTAGGAGTTCATAAGTTTCTTACCTCTTCCTTCTCGAGCATGTTGAGATTATTGTAGTACCAGAATATGTCTTCTGCTCTCCTTGTTCATGTGTGTGATTTTATACTTCTATCATGTTCAAAATAAAATAATAATAATAATAATAATAATAATAATAATAATAATAATAATAATAATAATAATAATAATAATATGCATACAGTATATTACATACTGTAAGTGATAATGCAAAAATTCAATTTCAAAATTTCACAGAAATGTACAAGTACTGTTTGTGACCAATGCACAGACCTTCCTTCCAGGTTGTGCCGCTTTATGTTAGTGACAATAAATGACATACGGTAATTATATTTTACCTTGATGTTTTCATCTAGCACTAATGGAGCTGCTCAGAGCCTTCATAGGCTGGCAAAGTGTGTGAAAGGAGTTATCCAAGATGAATGTCAGCTTCGCCGGCATCCTCCTCTCTCTCTCTCTCTCTCTCTCTCTCTCTCTCACTCTCTCTCTCTCTCTCTCTCTCTCTCACTCTCTCTCACTCACTCACTCACTCACTCTCTCTCACTCACTCACTCACTCACTCACTCACTCACTCACTCACTCACTCACTCACTCACTCACTCACTCAGCAGCAGGCAGTCCAAGACTGAGCAGGCTACAGAAGGTCTAGTTAGGAAAATAAAAGCATAGAGAGTAATTGGATGCTTTCACTGTTCAACTATAATCCCAGATATGAAAGCATTCTTCCTTGTGGTCTGGACTAAAGGTTCAATATCAAAGTTGAAGAGAAGGGAGTTTGTCGGTTGTCCTGCCTAGATTGTCTATTGCTTAGATGGAGGGCAACGTTTTCAGATATCACCACTCTAGCTCACACTAGAGAAGGGACTTTTTGAGAGGTATAAAGCAAACAACCACATCCAGCTAATATAATCTTCTACAAGATCAAGTCTTACAAGCGTGTAAAACTGGTTGGTTGGTTTGGTTGGTTGGTTGGTTGGTTGGTTGATAATAAAACCTCAACTCTCATTCAGAATTTACAGATCAAGGTTAAGTATAGGTTAAGCTATGTTTGTATGCACTCTAACAGATATGAGTTGAAACCTTTTACAGGCAGCTCAAAGGTTTAACAGAAAGCTATGTGTCACATCAGCTAGGTTACTTTAGCAATGCAATCAATTTCAGCAGACAATGGGCAGTTCCATTGTGGCGATACCAAGAGGTGAGTAAGATGCTCCTTAAATAATGTTTCGTCCTACTTTTAATCCAAGACTTTTAATAAAGCTTGAATGTGGAATTAAATCTCTTGACCAAATCCACTCAGAAGAAACTAGATGTGACATGAAAGCAGCTTTTGTGTTACAATGTGGGGGCCTTCATAGATTCCAAAAATTTCCTCAACACACACACACACGCCCACACACACACACCCACGCCCCAACACACACACACGCACACACACACACACACACACACACACACACACACACACACACACACACACACACACACACACACACACACACA
>CAEFZX010013220.1:0-27883 GCA_903066825.1 Alfaro cultratus | reverse complement strand
TATATATATGTATGTCTGTGAAGGAATGGCATATATATATACATTTCCCCAAAGCAATCAGTCATCCACAACAAGAAAGTTGATTACATTGTGTTACACAAGCAAAATGGAGCAAAATCTTCCTCTGGTCATGAAATATTGAAAATTGTGTAATGCGTTATAGACGCAGACAGCACACTGTGCTCATGTTTCAATTCAGCGTGTGGCCCGAAGATCCAATTCAAACAAGCCAATAACAAACCCAATCTGTCAAGAATTGGTGAGAATGACGAAGATGACCCAGATGCAGAACATCCTGGAGACACGGGTATGACTGAGTACTCCAATAAACGGGACGAGAAACTGAACAAATATGCAGTATAATGCAACAGCGATGAGCAAATGCCAGGCTAGCCATGTAGGCTGAGAAACTGATGACAAATGTACAGTAGAACAGGTGAGCAACCATAGGTATTAAACTTGAAGCATGATTAGGAAACCTTTTAACCACATGATCTTGTTAGAAAATGAAGATAATACAGCCTGAATTTAAAACAGAATATGTTCAGAAACATCACTGAGTAAACAAGAGTGTTTTTTCTACATCAGAGGGTTGAAAAAGCAAGTGGCTACATATATTTTATGTTTTCTATTATTATTATTTAAATAAATAAATTCATTTGTGTGGCTTTGCATGCATTCAGTAGATGTATGCAGATATCTTTGGAATGTAAACACCGAGTACGAGCTGATCACCAATCACAAAGTAAACTAAGGATTAAAAAAAAAAGTCTAATAATACAATTCCCATACTACCTTAAAATTATTTTCATTAGATAGGGATTCTTCTCATTGAGTAAAACAGTCCTACTCATGCCCAGATGTTGCTGAACACTGCCAGTCAGCTGGCTGAAAGAAAATCAAAATTTAACAGAATGGAAAGATTCCCATTCACAAAACACTGTGACAAACGGGGCGTGTAAACTAAGGGAGCAACATAAGCTTCAGTTGCTAAATTTAGAAGTTATTTAGAATTTGTAATATTTTTGCTTGTCAAAGTCCAAACAGAAGTAAAGAAATGTTCGGAAATGTGCAACAGAAATGTAAAAATCAATATGACATTATTTTCTCAATGGCTTCTCTTGCTATTTAAGTAAAAATCATATTGTACACTTCTCTCAACATTGCGCTAATACTGTAAAACCAGGATATTTTTGCTCAGTTATTTTGTTCCTGCTATATGTGCAACTTTTTTTTTTTGGGATAGTGACTTTAATCATCATCCACATGTAATTGATAGTTTTATGCCTACACATGTTTTTATGAGCTGTTTTGTTTTTTGTTTTTTTTTTTGCTTTTTTCCATGGTGTGCTTTTTTTAGGCAGCAGTTATGACTCGAGAACACTGTAGGTCATAAATTACTGAAAAATAACAAAACTAGCCAGAAGTCTGGAGCTGCAGAATGGATGAAAAATGGCATAGCTTACAAATAGCAGGAGAATAGAAGAAAGTGCAGGAGATAAAAGTCATTTTTTGTTTTCAAAGCAGAGGAAATAAACTTTGCCTGTACAGCTTGCAACCCTGGTAGGAGTTAAAAAAAACAAAACAACAACAACATTGTAAACATCCGCCTTTTAAGTGTTACAAAAGAGATATGAAACCATGAACCCCAAAATCTTTGACGTGCTTTGGGAAGCGATGGGTCGTTTTAAAAAAGCAGATCCGTAGTTTACAAAAGGAAAAATCTGCTAAGGCATGCAGAAACACAAACTCCTTTTAGTTTAATTAGAATGCACAGACTGCTGAGGGCTTATTGTATTTATTGTACATTTACTCGCAGGGTTTTAAATATTTATTTTAGCCCGTATAAATTTTAATTAGGACTTCAAACACATTATCTCTGTTCGGCCCAAGCAGGGCTTTTCCTTTGATCATACGTCACTCTCCCCTATTTCTTCTCCCAGATTTCTTCCCCGCGGGCTGCTTGCTTCTAATTGGCACTGCGTCGCTCGTCTTGTCTGTCGTCAGTAGGTCTATCTGGCTGTCTGTCAGCACAGATGAAAAGGACACGAGCCGAACACTGGCTCTGGGCGATCCGGGATGCCTTTTTTTGTGGGGGTAAATTTCAGGGTTGGACAGTTAACAGTGTAACCTATTCTCCAACATGAATGCTGCTGTACTACAGAAACTCACCTCGACATTCCCAAATGTTTTTGGTTGAGATGCATCAAAAGAAACATGGACTATGTTTTATTGTCATGATGCCTAAGGGCTCTATGGAAACTCTTTTGTCTGTTAGGGAAGAGTAAGTCCTTGTGTGTCATGTTTATAGAGCCGCCAGGCCCCTCCCTTCCTTTATTCCTCCCCTGGCTCCCTCTGTCTCTGCGCTGTGTGTTAATGCAGTGAAGTGGAGCATCGGTCAATGAGCTTGTATTAACACCTGACTCCCAGACCTAGCCGGTGTTTGTTCCTCTGTGTGGGCTCCCCTGAGCCCTTCCCCAGGCAAAGGCAACATCTTCTAGGATCAATACCAGCTTTCTACAAGGCCAGGGAAGGAAATCAAGCCAAAGGGGTGGGTGGGCGCGGCCTTTGGTGTGCACCTGCACGATTTACTGATTGGAAACTGATATGAGTTTTGATTTTCTGACCTGCGAATTGCTGATCATGACCAATCAAGCTAAAAATAATAATAATTAAACTCTTATCAACAGCATAATTCTCTGTTTTTCTTTCTGGTTTAATTTTTATTTATTTTTACCATTGATTAGCACTGTTATGCATTCTTCATTTGGATTTTCTTTAGAATATAGATATTTACCTTAACTCTTAGATTTCCTAAAATCCAGACATTTCCACATTCGCCTCTGCTGACAGAGGCTGAAGACTCAAAAGGATGAATTAGAGCAACTTTGCTGTGCTTCACTAAGCCTTCCTGTTATCTGCTCTCTCCCACAGTCTGAATGTACTGCAAACATGCATCAAGAAATGATTTAAAATAGTCTCTTTTTGAATAGCTTCATGTATCTCTGAACATTTTTCTTCATGTTAAACACGTCACTGATAAAATTGCCAACTTTTAGGCTTTTTTCACTCAAAAAGCATTTCGAGAACTGGTAGTTCTGAGTGTGTTGTATTCGATGAACAGAAAAAGTTAAAATTTTTGAGATTCTAACTGTGCTTTATGTAAACACGTCCGCACAGCCAATCTCCAGACTTGAAAAAAACTGGACAGAACACATAAGTTTTGTCAGAGCAGTCTGCACACTCTCATAACAACACTAAGTGTCATCAGGAGATGATACTTTATAAAGATGGAGAGTTGGATTAGAGCCCAAAAAGGTTTTATGTAATTAACACATTTTCTTTTGCCAACAAAATTGTTTGTTTTTATGTATGTAGAGGGATTAAAGAAGCTATTGAGCCATTGTTGATTAAACTAGATTTCATTTTAATGGTCATAAAACTAGTTAACATTTAGTGTTGTTGTCAGTGCACCCTGATAATTAGGATGATTCTTTCATTTAGTGGAAACATTACAAATGTTTGTTTTTTTTTGTTGTTTTTTTTTGATTGGCTGTTCCCCAGAGGATGCACTGACCAATTTTTGTCGGTTTTCAGATTGCAGAATTGCTGCACTCTTTTTAACGCCTCCACAGTCGATTCTCCTGTACATTATCCCAACCTGCTTTTTTCGATCTTCCACCTCTTCTCAGCCTTGCACTCAGGCTTTTCTATTTGCAGATAGTGGCAGAACTGTCTACCCTGAACCAGCTTCATATTCTGTAATGTCCGCCACGGCGTTGGTGTAAACTTTTCTCTTTCTCTCTGCTCTCCAGGCTCTTGCCATGACCGAGGTGAATGGGCCGGGTCTACAGCTGGCAGAGCCACAGATCGCCATGTTCTGTGGCCGACAGCTCCTGCACATGAACTTACAGACCGGGCAGTGGGAGCCGGACCCTCAGGGCCGCCAGGGCTGCTTCAAGGAGCCCAATGAAATCCTGTCTTACTGTCAGGAGGTAAGGGATCTGAACATGAAAGATTAAATAACAGCATTTTTATTACATCACACAACTGGTTACATTTTTCCTCTTTTGGTTTGTCTAAAACCTCCCCCTTAAAATCTATATATTAACTATATATAGCAAAGAGATGGCGGTCTGCTGAAATATTACAATATTTCACCAATACGCCACCATCCTCCTCTCCTCTTCTTGTTACCTTTTACTATACCCGTGTGTTTTTAATGGCACTCATTCTCCTGAAACAATCCTCCTATAAGAATGTCAATTCAAACCAGGGCAGCAAAAGGACCCAGACGCCACCTGGGGGCCAAAACAGACATGTTCTCTACAGATGGCATCCATAGAGCTGAAAGGCCTCTAATGGGATTATCTGAGACATAATGCATCTGCAGTGCCTTTTACACAAAGCTTTGCTTTTATCCTTTTGCATTCAAGCAGATAGCATTAAAGCCTACATCTAGACTGAGCTATTTACATACCGGCTGCTATTAAATGACAATGCAAGCTTGTGTTTCAAACCATTGAGCTACATTTAAGCGAAAATACATGTAAAATTGAATGTGCTGAAATATTTATTTTAATATACTGCTAGGGAGGTGTTTCTAATGTCGTTTAACACAAAGTGCTGTCATATATTTATGCAATCTGCTGCATGACTGTTTCCCCTGTCAGTTTTGATCTTCTTCTCTGATCCTGGAAGTGATCTTTTATCCCTTACTTTAAAAATGTTTCCTTGCCCTCCCCCCACCCCCCTTGTTCTGTCCACCTACCAACCTGTTTCTGTGACTTTGGCGTCTCTGCATGCACCCGTACCGTCCAGATGTACCCAGCGCTTCCAATCTCACACATAGAGGAGTCTAAAAGACCCGTAACCATCCAGGCCTGGTGCAAGAAAGGATTGGGCCACTGTCAGACGCACCCCTTGATCGTCCTGCCCTACCGCTGTCTGGGTAAGAAAGAATAATGATTGTATTTTTTTTATTTTTTTTTTTGGCCCTAGTGGCCTGATCTAATCACTGCACCACACAGCGCTCAAGAAACTTGACAAAAAGTAAATGCAAGATTACAGTGCAGACTTGGAAATCCTGGAAAAGTGTGACAGTTAATTTAATTGTTTTCCTAATGTGGATAACTAAAAACATAACTAAGTATGAACAACTATTTGCATTTCCAGATTTAATCCTCTATTCCTGTCAAATAAAGCTTTTTTTTATGCATCCTTAGTTTCTTTTATTGATTTTTCTTTTTAGATACACCTATTTTACTTTCTTTCTGACCAAGAGACCAATTAGATTTATTTATGTATTTATTTATTTATTTATTTATTTATTTATTGATTGATTGATTGATTGATTGATTGATTGATTGATTGATTTATTTATTTATTTATTTATTTATTTATTTATTTATTTAATTTAGATCAGGATTTTGCCATGGAAACCCTTGTTTGTATAACAAACAAAGCTGTGACAACAATATCACACACAAACAGTAGTTGTGAAGAATTTGTGTATACATCTGGATGAACTAGTCCAAACTATAGAAGTCCTGGTCTAATAGATTGTGAAACAGAGCAGATGCAATTTTGTACATTGACCAAAAACAACATGACATACCACACTGCTCAGTTGGAATCCTTGTGCTTTTTAATAGTTTTTGGAGCAGTTTTATAAATTAGTTTGAATTGAAGGTTGCATGTATTGTTCTGCTTCAGATACCTTCTCTCCTAAAAGCCACCAGGGGGCCAGATAAGCTAACAATGGTTAAGCAACTGATTGATCGGCAGCGCTTTTGATTTACACTGTAAGGGCTGTTCAGTTAGTTGTTTTCTTTTTTGTATGTCTTAAGCATCATGTGAAATGCGAAATAATATAATTAATATATGCATTAATTAATGTATTGTATTAATACAAAATAACCTGCATTTGTGGCCTTACTTTCATAACATCTGCGTAACATTTTACATTAATTTTAGTCTGAACAAGCTTTTATTAAATCTTTTAAATTGCCACTTTAATTCTAGTTCACATTCTTTTGCTGCAGAAGGCGAATATGTAAGCGAGGCCCTGCTGGTGCCCGACAGATGTCGTTTTCTCCACCAGGAGCAGATGAACATCTGTGAGAGTTATGTCTACTGGCACAACATTGCCAAGGAGGTGAGAACAAGTTATGTTTTAGTCAAGCTTGGGCCATTGGGGTTGAAGTGGAAAGTTTTAAAACTAGTGAGGTTGATTTCTCTTCTTTTTTTTTTCTTCTTTTTTTTTACATTTGTCTGGGTTTAAAATAGCTAATTCAATCAACGCAGATTGAAAACCTTTACCACTCCAGGCTGCGATCAGCAAGCATAAAGTTAACTCTCCCTCTTAGACACCTTCAGTATTTTTAAATTGATTTACATTGTTTGCTAAATATTTTACTGATAAAAAATCTTAAGAGTGGTAAGTGTTTGTACTCATCCTCCGTGAGCCAAACCTTGGCTTTGATTCAAGCTCTGAGTTCTTTGGGGTTTGTCCCTACCAGCCTGGCACATCTGCAATTTAGAAGAAAAAAAAAACTTAAGCTCACTTAGGATGAATTGAGAGCATCAGTGAACATCAATTTTCAGGTCTTGCCACAGAGTTCTTGGCTTTGACAGGGCCTTTCTTCCACATGAGCATCCTTTGATCTAAACGATTCCATTGAAGCTCTGAAAGTGTGTTAAGGCTGGAAGGTGAACCTCCAGCTGAATCTTAAGTGTCTTGCAGCCTCCTGCAGGTTTTGTTTCACGATTCAGCTGGCTTAGCTTTAAACGACTCATGAAAAAGAGCATTTTAAGGCAAACGTTTTGGGTAAAATTGTGAATTTTACCCAAATTTTCACCCAAAATTTTACCCAGAGTTTAGGTATCAGCTGATTCAAAAAACAGCCTAAATGCTTTAAGAAACACCCAGCCATTTTGTGGCAATGAGGCAATCTTTTTTTTAGTGTCTGGAAAACGAGCTGTTTCAAAAACCTTCAGATTATTAAGCCACTCTGTATCATTACCCAGCAACCCCAGCCAAGCCCAGCCCCTCACATAGCAATGCAAATATAGGTCCAGCATGTTTGGTCAACTGGTCTACAGCTGTATGTCCAGTACAATGGCTGCTGGAAAAGACCTTTGTTTTGTTGTTGGCTTAACATTCAGAAAGTCTGCTGTAGGTTTTAGTCGTAGGGTATTGGAGTAAAAGGGAATGCGTACAAATGCATGCCACACTTTTCAGATTTTATGTGTAATAAAACATGAAAATCATTTTCTTTTTCACTTTACAATTATTTGCGTCATTGTGTTGGCTTGTCATATAAAATCCCATTAAAATACATTGCGGTACTTCTACGTGACTAAAGTGTGAAAAAGTGAAAGGAGTTTAAATACTTTTGCAAGAAATAATAGACACTATTTAATACCTCAGTACTGTTTTTATTTTTTCATCTTTTAACAGAGAATTGACTCAGCATCCTATAAATAACACCCTAAATTAGACTCCCTCCTCTGTATTCCCCTGCGCTTGTGTCAGGAATGCACTGCAGAGAATCTCGAACTCCACAGCTACGGGATGCTGCTGCCATGCGGCGACCACTTCCGAGGCGTCGAATATGTCTGCTGCCCGGGCAGGAGCAGCTCAAACGGAAAAGGAGAGACAGAGGAAAAGGATGTGCCTCAGACGCTCGCGTCCCAGACAGCCGGAAAACTCAACTCAGTGTAAGATGACTCCGTGGAACCCTGCGAAGGCTGCTATTTCAGAAATTAGTTCCCATCTTAAATACTAACTATTTTCCACAGCACCAAGGTGATGGTCCCCACTCCGAGCCCCTCTCCAGAAACGGACCAGGACGAGGTCGACATGGAGGAGGACGACGACGACGAAGTGATAGATGAAGAGGAAGAGGAGGAGGAAGAGGAAGATGACATCAATGAGGACGAGGCAGAAGAAGAGGCAGAAGAAGAGGAAGAAGAGGAAGAAGACACAACAGCTGTCAAGGACCGGGAGGAGTACGAATACCCTTTTGAGTTGGGTCCTTACCAGACGTCCGACTACTTGGACTCATTTTACAACGACAAAAGCCACAAACCCACCACCTCTGCCCCTCTGGCCAGGGGAGACAGCTGTAAGTGATTAGTTTTTGAAACGCACGCAGTAACATAAGCAGCAGTTGTAAAAAAATGCCCCTCATCGCCACTCCTACTGAATCCGTCATCTTTGCAGTCACAGATCCAAAACATATCACCACATACTACAAGGCATGTATGCATTGCTGCACGCTACATGTATAACTGGAGCTCGATTTCCTTCCAGTTCAACTTCCCATCAGTATTTTCTAGCCCCCTTTACCTCAACAAATGTTCATGTGAAAGTGTTTCACTTTAATCTGGTTCATAACATACATTCACAACCACAGCAAGGCCACAGCAGAGTTCATGCTTGTGTGTGTGCACAGTAAATACAGACGCTAACCACGGCACATGAAAGATCCGATCAGAACAATTTCAGGATGGTAGATCAATATTAAATGATACTGGCTGCAAGGGCTACACAGAAAGCAGTGAGTGAAATACCCAAAGATGGACTGTTATACTGCTTTATATTTTAGGGTGATAAATAGTTGTTCTTTTGCGAAGATTCAAATTTAATCTAAGAGTGAAAGTAAAAGCTCTCAGTCTGTCTTACCTCTTGGTTTAGGCCTTATTATAGAAAAAGAAAGAGTTAAAGCTTCTCCATTGCACATCATAAGTGAGCTAGAAGAAACCATATCTCATTGCTTTCCTCTTTAGTAAACTTCATTTTTACAGAGCTGAAGTCCAGATACCAAAGAATGATGGTGCTCAGACGATGGACTGTCTAATGAATGTGCTTAGACTGTCCATTTATTCATGGGATAATTGTTGCCTTGCTTATGCTGCCATTAACAATCAGTTTCCTGTTGTTCCCATTCAGTTACCACAACTCGCCCCACTGACGGGGTCGATGTTTACTTTGAGAAGCCTGTGGACGACACGGAGCACGCCAACTTCCTGCGTGCCAAGACGGACCTGGAGGACCGCAGGATAAAGCGCATTAACGAGGTGAATTTCACAGGGCGGGGAGCGGGGAAGCTGCATGTCGGGCTCGTTTTGATAGATGATTTCTCTTGTTTTCCAATAAATTAACAAAAGAGAGTCTGTTGGCATTTGCAGAGCTGCATAGACGTTTCTGTACCCTCTGCACATTTTTGTCAAGTTAAGCATTAATCAGAAAAGTAGCCAAGAGGCCAAGAGACCCATAACTCATGTGGCAGTGCTGTTGACCGCACAACTCTTAGCAGTGTGTTCTACAAATCTGGCCTTTCTGTGTGGCAAAAAGCAAACCAGAGTTTGTAGTTTGCCACAAGTTGCATGCGGGACACAGGAAACACATGAACGATCCCCCTGACCAAACTTGAGCTCCTTGGCCTCATACACCCAAACACACTATTTAGAGTTATGCTTGTGGTGAAAAATGAATTCTTCATGTGACCCTGAAGAGAACCTTCTCACAATCAAACACGGTGCGGGAATTGTTTCCTCTAGCAGTAATACGTGTTCAGAGTTGTTGAGCAAATGAAATACAGGACAGGCCTGGAATAAAACTGGTTAGGTTCATTTTCTAGCGGGACAGTAACCCTAAACATACAGCAAATAATCAAATCACAGTCATGTGTTAGAATGGTCCAGTCCAGGCAAGACAGTAATTAAAAGCTGCTATGCATTCCTCACAGCTTGTATCAGTAAAAGGTTTGAGAAACGTATGATTTTCTTACCATTTTGCAATTCTACACTACTTTGTGTTCATCATTTAACCCCTTAAATGTCAAGCTGAAAACATTTTCATGTTATCCATTGGGTCATTAGTGTTCTCACGACACTTAAGGGGTTTAGCCATCACCAAACCCCATAAAAAACATTTAGACTGTGTTTGTAAAGAAAGAAAATAAGTCCAATGGTATGCATACTTTTCAAAAATGCTGTGTGTTCCCCAGCCACATATGGGAATCTGAAGGTACCAAATAAGAGACGGAAAAATATAGATTTTACATTATGGCATATACTTTCTGTGATTTTAATTAATGGATTTTAGAACAGCAGTTGTTACACACCTTTTACCGCTTTCTTGATTAAAATTCAAAATATTTCATGGATGTTTAACTGAGTTAACATTTGGTTCATGTGCAATATACCACTCCAAGATTTCCCCCAGAAAACTTGCTAAGCCCGGTGGTTGGGGCGCTCGGGAGTCATTCATCCTGCAGCACTTCGTGTTTTTGAGTTAGAAAATGTTTAAAGTTGACAGAAAATTTGAAAATATCTCTTGGTAATTATATGTTATTGGAAAATTGAAGATTAATATCCGAACAGCAACTATAAAGTCTTAAAAAATGCAAACATTTTTTAAAAAACTGAAATTAATAAGCAGTGCTAGGCCTGGTGGGGACACAAGTAAAGCCTGCTAGCTTTACATTGGGGGAAACCCTGTACTCTGTTTAGCTGGCACATTCAGATTGAATTTGTTCATTTCATAGAGATAATGTGAATTTGTGTTGTACCATGGATCAGATAATGAAGGAGTGGGCGGAGGCTGACAACCAGTCCAAAAACCTGCCAAAGTCAGAGCGGCAGGCCCTGAATGAGGTATACATTTTTATACTTTCGTCTGAGTTTAAGTCTGTACATTTCCCCGAGTTGTTCATCGGTTTATCAGCTTCCTCTTCTTCTCTCTTCCAGCACTTCCAGTCTGTGCTGCAGACGTTGGAGGAACAGGTCGCTGGGGAGAGGCAGAGGCTGGTGGAGACTCATCTCGCCAGAGTCGAGGCCATTCTCAACAACAACCGCCGTCTGGCGTTGGAGAACTACCTGACAGCTGTGCAAGCTGATCCCCCTCAGGTAAATCCATCCCAGAGTGCATACCATGGCAGAAAATGGAGATTTATGCAATGCAAACCCTAGTAATAATCCTAAGTGGGTTTAAGATTTCACATTTCTGGCAGAGAATGGATGTCGCAGTGCCTGGTTTTACTGACCGCTTCCTTTCTCTCTTAACTTCCAGCCTGAGCGCGTGCTGCAGGCTCTGAAACGCTACATGGCTGCAGAGCAGAAGGACCGCAGACACACTCTGAGGCACTACCAGCACATTGTGGCTGTCGACCCGCAGAAAGCTGAGCAGATGAAATTCCAGGTGGGAGGCTTTAGGAGGCAATGTGTCTTTCTGCTGACGGAGAAACTCAGAGAACAGTTTGTGCTGAAGAGCTTGCATGCATGAGAGAAGTTTAAAATTTCACAACATCTGTTGGCCTCAACTCCATTAAAGTGAGATCTTTGCAGGCTTTAAAAGCAGCTAAGTGGAGACAACCGGTGCTAGTTTTTGATCAGTTGTTTTTTTTTTGTTTTTTTATTCTACAGGTTTACACACATCTCCATGTTATTGAGGAGAGGATGAACCAGAGTCTTGCTCTGCTGTACAAGGATCCAACATTAGCAGAGGAACTGCACAGTGACATCCGTAAGACAAACGGCTTTTTTTCTAAACCGTTCGGTTTTAGTGTCAGTCTTGTGAGGACAATTTTTTAAATTACATACGCTTATAATGTGAATAAGTGATACAATATCTTAATCCTTTAATAATTGATCAGAGTGTTTCTTTCAATGTAGAATGATTATCACAAATACCGATAATTACTAGACATTAATTTAGGTGCTCAAATTGAGATTTCTTGTGAACTTTGTCTTATTTCTATAAAGGTCACAATTATATATACAAACTGAAATGTATAAATACGCTTCCACCAATATTTGGTTTGTCTCCTGGCTAGTGAACCAGGAGACTAGTGAGTCAACAACTTTCTGACATACATCTGATATGTCTATACTTCACTTTATTTGTATTTGTTGGCTTCCAGATGTTAAACACAGTACTGCGCTTTATCCAAAGCCAGACTTGATGTGTTTCTGGGATCATTGTCCTGCTGGAACCAAGATTTGTGGCCAACTTTTAATAATCTAGTTGTTGATTTTAGGTACAGTTGAAATAATTTGGAATTCGTCTTATATATATATATACTGTACATGTATATGATGATGATGAACAACTGCTCATTATTAAGCTGCTAATGATGAGCAGTTGTTCATCATTATATGCAATGTTTTTAAGTTTGAAGGCCTAGTCTTGAGTCCTCTGAGCATTTTTCTGACATTGTTTCCTATTTATTTCAATCATTGTTCTGTCTCACTGTAAACGTTTTCTGAAGAGGGTAAATAGCTTAACCAATGTAGGCAGCTGCAAATTTTAAGCCAACGAGAGCAGAAGCCTCTTTTTTTTGGTCAGCAACCTCCCAACACTGGGTGAGTTAAAACCCGTGTCACAGTGAACATCGTAGCTGCCCCTTTTCTATCAAAAACAAACCCAATCTTCTTCATTATGAGCTCCGACACAGGCAAGAGCTCAGTTATATTCAAGCTTTTAAAGCTAGAATATAAGCTGCCCTTCCACCTTCTCTCAGCAAACTGCTAAGTTTGCATCAGATCTGTGGTGAACTGACAGCTCAACCACACAGCCGGCCTACTGGAGTTTCTGTATTGATAGTTCACAACACATTTACACCCAGACAGACCACCAAGAGCTTCTTTTATTTGAACAAATGTCACACTAATACACTTAACCTGAAAAGAAACAGTCCATGGTTCACTCAGACAGGCTACACATCTGTGGTACAATAATAAATGTTCAGTTAAAACTGAATCTGTATTTCACTTTCACTGAATTTTGTTAATAATTCATCCATGCATTGCCAAAGTGTCACTGTGAACGTTGCCTTAGGACAGACTCCTTTGTTTTTCTGATTTCTGGTGGGCAGCGGAAAGTATCAACCTGGATGGATGGATGGATGGATGGATGGATGGATGGATGGATGGATGGATGGATGGATGGATGGATGGATGGATGGATGGACACAAATCCATACACATTTGTTTTTACAGAGAAGTATTCCTCTGATTATTTCAGTTTATATATGGAAAAAAAAATAAACGGAGGGCTTACCCCTCGACGCAGCCGTCGCATGTTGACCTGTCTTCCTCGTCTCACAACCCACTTTCCTGTCTGACCAATGTCAAGTAAAGGTCACTAGAGCCAGAAAAAACTTTAAAAAAAATTTGTGGTATAAAAATGTATATATCTTTTATATGTAATGTTATTTGTTTTGTTTTATTATGTCTGGCCTTCTCTAAATACCTTAAAGGCATTGAGGGTTTCCTTCTGGTGAACAGTGACGCTGTTGTTTCTGCAGCTTCATGATTTATGACACACTGGGCCTGTTTTTCTTCCTGGGTTGTAATGAAACATCCCAATCCCACTTCCTTTCAGCTTCAGGTCAGATGGTTAAAAGCTCAAATATCATTTTTCCAACCTTATTGATCCCTCACAGACATATGGCTAGTTTTAAGATGAATAAACGAGCTAACATGAAGCTATCTACAGTGTAGACTGTGCTTCTGCCAGGAAACAAATCAATAAAAAATTAGCTTTAGCAAAGCATCCCTGATGAATTTTGAAAGAGCCCACAAGACGTTTGCTGGGAGCTTGTTGATGGCGGTAAAACGTGACATTAGTGTAAATGTCTTCATATATTTGAGTTTGCATTTAAAATTAAATGAGTTAAAGTTTATATATTGAGTTCATGTTTTAAAAATCATTTCAAAAGTTTGTTCAATGCATTATTAAAGGTTCGAGCCTTTCAACAGAACAGAAAATTAGCATTGATAATGTGTACTTTTTGTGCATCCCTTCAGAGGAGCTTGTCAAGGCAGAGCGAGGGGACATCAGTGAACTCATGACCACTTCCTTCTCTGAGACTCGGACCACTGAAGAGCTCGTACCAGCTGAGAGCGAGGAAGAGAAGGATGATGAAGAGGAGGAGGAGAGGGCCTTCCAGAACCGCCCCTATCCTCCTCGCATTGGTACGCACTCATTACTCAGCAAGCGCCCACGAATCTAACATCCTTTAGCTCTTCCCTCATTTTGTGAGGACGTGTAAAATGATGGTCTGCTTTCTCGCTCATTACTCTTGTTAATGATGCTTCTTTTTCCTCTTCCTGTCGTTTTCTCCTAGATTTACAGTCTAATAAGAAAGGTGAGCTATAGTTCAGCATCATTTAACCGCAGAATTGTGCACCTTATAATAATTACAGCTATTTGTTTATCTTAACATTTCCCATATAGTATTATGCTTATGCTTCTTTTTTTATCTGTTCCTTGTGTGTACAGAGGATGAGTACGATTATACCACATCTGAGAGAGGTCCTACTTATGAATATGAAGAAAAGGTACGCTGATGATCACTGTTTTCTGTCTGTCTACAAATACTAAGTATTTTATGCTCACTTATATTTCATTAAACAGAAATGGTTGATGTGAGAAGATGTCCACTTAAAACATTTCCTTGAAAATATTTTTGCAGGGGCTTTTCAGTCTCTAATACTGTTGTCAAAACATTAATGTCACTAATTAAATGCATAAGGTTAAAAATATTATTAAGACCAATAAAAAAGTGGGACAACATGATAGCTCCACTGGCCTTTTGCACTTGGGCTGTGGTTATTCTCACTGCTTCGTCACTTTTTCCTTCAACTAAGCTTTCCGTTATCATGCTCAGATATGGTCTGTACCGTAGTGGAGCTGTTCACACTGTCACTTTATAAAAAAAGTTGTGAGTTCAAATCTTAGCCAGAGGCCCATCTGCACGGCTGCTAGTGCTCAGTCTTTATTTGGTCTTATGCACTGCTGCACAGTATATCAATTACGATCAAATATATGAAATATTTTGCATATTGCTAAAATATGCAATGTGATATTGCATATTTTTGAATATGCAATATCACAATTGCAAAGAACGGCTTGGACACAATATTGGGTAGAATGTTATATTTGCACTCACAATATGCATAGCTTTATTATATTTGGCAAGTTCGATGGAATCTAACTGGCCTTAATGCCTACGGTAGAAGTATATTTTTAGTACCCACAATGCTAATGCTCAAGTTGAGTAACTGGGACTTTGTATAGCTGTAAAGAAAGAAAAGAAAAAATGTGAATTAATTCTAATTGTTCATTGTGGGGGGTTTTACAGTAGCATTGCACACATATTTTTCTATTATGATAAAATATTCTAATATTCTTAGAAACTGAATCAGTTGTTAACCTAAAGTATGAAAATTTTTGAACTATATTACATTGGCTAATGAACCTTTTGATGATACTTTAATTTACTGAGATGCACCTGTATAGTTGTTTTATTGATATATATTCTGTGTCTCTCTTCAGATTAACACCTCTGCTGAGCTGAAACAGGTAGTCAAGCCCAATGAGATTGCAAGAGATGAACTGGTAAGAGCTTGTGTTGCAAATGTTTTCGAGGCCTTTGAAATAATTATGATATGTGACAAATTATATTTCATTGTGATAAATTACAATAACAATGATATATTTGATTCTGCACTGAAACCTCTATGCTGTTTAATATTGCTTCCTTCCAAAGCAACCTGATGCCCTGGAGACATTTAACCGTGGCGCCATGGTTGGGTTGCTGGTGGTGGCCGTAGCCATTGCCATGGTGATGGTAATCAGCCTGCTTCTGGTGCGCAGAAAGCCATACGGCACTATTAGCCATGGCATTGTGGAGGTAGGACCCAAACCAGACCTTTAATTTAGGAATAAATGTAAAAAAAAAAAAAAGCTGTTGTCATGGTTTTTAATGTTATAATTTGGCAGATAAAAAGTCACCATCTTACCTGCTGTACATTGTGCTCCTTTGTCTGGATAAAAAGACTAAAAGCTAACAGCTGCTCAGTTAATCTATAGCTAGTGTCCAAATAGCTCCTTTTTGTCTTCCTTTCACCATATTAGGTTTGTATTAAATGCTCTAGCAAGTCATGCGTGAAAACATGTTTCACATGGAAAATTATCAGTAACGAATCACAGACTCTCACATCTTCAGTATTAATAACCACAAACACTTATGTGAAGAGCAGCTTGATGTGGAAGTGACAAGCTGTAAAATGTTTGAGATAAAAGTAGCTTCATCTTATTTTGAACCGATTTCACACCAACTAGTTGTTAGATTATCCAATAAAACATCCTTCTGTTTCACCAAACTAAGATTGTTCAGGGGTAAATAGACCGCTGATAACATCAACTCGGTAAAACCTGCATTATTATTTGGGGGTTTCTTTTGTTGTTTTTCTGTCTTGCTTACAACAAAATTACTAGTGCCATACTTACTGAATAGTTTTTATCATTATGTCTTACTTTTTGGAATTGAGTATCTTGACATTTTTAAAGAGTGATCTAGGATTTCATGTTGTCTTTACCGTTCTCCTCCACAACAAAATGGTAAAGACAAGAGAACATGCCATTTGAATAAAGCAGATTGGTGTGGATTTTCATTAGTCAGGAACTGGCAATAAGTCAGAAAAATAAAACAACTGGAAGCAACCAGTAACATAACACCCAATGCCTAATCCTGACCCTTTAAAATGTAACCAATAATACAATAATTTTCCAGTAGTGATTTTGAGAATAACATTCTGCAATTAATCACCGCCTTCTTCCTGAATTCTGGTGCATTCTGTTTAGCTAGCAACTTAGTAAGAACACTTCACATAAGTTAATTATGTTTAATAATATATGACATTGTGAATTTAAATGTCCAAGTTAATTAACAGTATGATAAAATAGATTTAGTACAACAAATACTATTACAAATAGGTCCTGAAACCATTATTCTGCAATGCACATATATATGAATAAACTAATAGGATGACTTGGCAATCTAAACTGGTTATTAATTACAAACTGCACAAAAGCTTTAAAAAAGTCCTTGGTGGGAATGTAACGCAGGTGTTTGCGTGTGCCTGGCCTTGTAAAGAAAAGAATGTATGACACTATTGGCAAAATTCTGTCCAGCCATACAAAAAATATATAAAAAAAACATTAGGATATTTTTGACAAGTTATTATCGGCTTTGGCTTCATCACCGTTTAAATCACTTACATTATTACATTTTAGGCAGATATTATCCTATTGGTTGTACCCTACTGTGTGCTACAGGGAGGTAAAACAATAAAACCTCCAAACCTTACTGTTACAGAACTGCTGCAAAGACTAACTGTCTATTAAAGAGTAATTCTACTGTGACTTAAGACAAATTATTTTAAGATGTTTTACATAGCTTTACCTAGTGTCTCCACTGTTGTATATAGAAATCTATCAGTCTCCTCCGTACGTTTTTCGCTGATATTTTCCCTTTTATGACTTGAACACCTTTGTTTTTATCTTAGTCAATGGCATGAGCTTTATTTGCATATTTTTCTTCGATGTTATAACTCAAGCCTTTGGTGTTTTTCGCAGCAGGTCGACCCTATGTTGACACCGGAGGAAAGGCAGCTCAACAAAATGCAAAACCACGGCTACGAGAACCCCACCTACAAGTTCTTTGAGCAGATGAACTGAAGCACTGAATGCTACCAGCAAGTCATGCCTGACCACATTTTGTCCCTCCAAACTCCCTCCCCTCTGACCTGTCTCCCCACTCGTCTTGAAAGTGGTGTCCCAGATGCACTTCCTGTGACGGATTTATGATGTGTTGCATATTTAAATTAACTGATGATAAAGTACTAGGTCCCTTACCCATAGCCAGTTAATCGCATCATAATGTGATTAATGAGATGTAATACAGTCCTATATTACTTATTGTAGTCAAATATTCCTTTTGGGTAAGCAGAGCTACACCATTTCATAATCGCAGAAACCATCCATCTCATCCTTGTGGCATGACTTGACCTACTGCTCCTCCCTTGAAAGTGAATTTTGAATGGTGCATAATGCTTTATTATTAGTATTTATTTTTCATTAGTAGTTTCTTTGTTGAGACTGAACCACAGTTAGATTTATCTGTGTAGATGAGCGTGAATGGCAGCCTCGCTGATAATCTAGCTGAAAACGTACCTCCACGAGTTACTATGACAACTGTAGGAAAAGTTTTTGAATGTATGAGACAAACAGGCTTTAATTTAAAAACACAGAAAAACACAAATTAATGCAGAAACACTGTATGTGCTGGTTGTTCAAAAAATATTTAGACTTCTGAACAGGAATCATTTGGCAAAATACACATGAGCTATAATTTAGCCAGTTTATTTGTTTTATTATTCGGCTTTCAAAAAGATCTGTACTACAGAATATTCAGAAGTCTATTATTTTATTGGAAGCATGACGTTTCGTGTATGACGCTGCAGTATTTATTTGTGTTGTTCCTGTCATTGCTTTCGAAGAGTCCAAAATGTTCCAGACGGACACTGTAAATAACGTAAGTACCTGCTACTAGATGTAGACATTTCTATGATTAATTTGCATCGGTGTAATGGAAAAATATGTTTTAAAAAAATAAAGAAATAATCAACACATTGTGCTGTTATGAGAAGGAGAAACATTTTCCTAACATGGCTGATTGAAAACGGACTGTTGTAAAAACCAGCACAAGACAACGACACAGCAACTACTTTCTGAATGTATTTGAGGTAGACGTTGAGATTCCTCCCTCTTTTACTTTTAATGCATCACTCCCCTTGTAGTGAACATCAGTAGGTAGCGCACTTTGACACATTTAAGGACTATTTCCCTGGTGCCCTTGTCATCACTTTGTGTAGCAGCCTGTTTATTTTCACATTTGAGCAGAGGGATTATTCTAAATAAGTCCTGCACAGAGCAGTAAAGTGTAAAAAAGGGCACAACTATGGTATTGGGTCACCATATGAAGTATCATCTAGAGTCTAGACAAAGACACTCTGCCATGGTAGTCATACTCTTGTTTTTTTCAATATATATCTATATATATATATACATCAATTTGACCTCTTTAAACTCATCACACTGGATTATAGTAGTCTGTAGAAGCTTTACATAGGTCTCCTCGTAGAAAGGCTTTCAACTGAATGACTCATTCTAGTTTTCATATTTATGATCAACCTGCTACCCTAAATAGGCGAGTCAAGAAAAGGGATTGCCCCTTGAAATTCTGACGAACTGTTTACGGCTTAGTGTGTCATTTTGTTTTCCTCTACCCTCTAAAATTTATTACTGGTCACCTTGATTAGAAAAGGTCACACTGTGGAGTTTATCAGGCTTTAATTATATGTTTTAGCACAAACAATGCCATATTTGTTTATGTCTGCTGGCAGTTTTACATAAAGCTCCTGAATAAACTGAGTGAGGGGAGGGGCTTTTCTTTTTTGTGTGTGTGTGTGTGTTTTCAGAAAAAAAGAAAAAATGAAATTGAGGTTTGCCATAATTTTGTTTGTCTTGTTAGGTGGGTTAAAAAGCGGGTTGTGGTCATGTTATGACAGGATAAGAGAAGTCACAGCCCCGTGTATAAAGTGTACAGCTCCGTTAGTGAATGAAAACATTGTATGTTCACAGTTTAAGTCAGTCGATCTTGTAATGATACTACTGAAACCATAGATGAGAATAAGCTTGCCTGTGTTTCCCAAACCACCGAAGGTTTCCTACCAGCATTTAGCAAAACTCAACATGGTGTATACTCTAGTTACTCAAGTCACATTTGTACTTAAACATCCTGATTCAGATTCTAGACTTCTTCGTTGGTACGTCCCTTTATTCCCTGATAAAATATAAACTATGTTATCGAGGTTTTAATTGCTGCATTATTGCCTTTTACAATGCTGTGTTTTGGATGTAACTATTCTGTATTTTTTATTTATTATGTAACAATCAGTTGGATTGAGGGTCATGCAATTCACATGTAATTAAAAGCATGTATGCAAAAATAAAAATAGATGCTGAGGAAATGTGAATCTTAATTGACATGCAGTGGCATTAAGCACAACTAAATTGTTGTTAAACCTGGTGAAACGATGTAAATTTATTCACTAGGATGTTACTACTACTGAAAGAGCTGTTCTTCATTTCCATTAAGACCTTTAACCAAAGACATGCTCCATGACTTCTTGAAACAGATTTCCTTATTTGGCAAAGTGTTCCTGTGTAACTGTTCTGTAAACAATCTGGCAAATTTAAACTGGTTGAGTTCATTAAAAGTGTAATAAAGGTGAATGACCCCTTAAGCGTCATTGGTGTGTTCTTTTTTTTTTTTTTTTTTTTTTTAGCACAGGTGCATCTCTGTGAAATAAATCACTGAAAAACAAAGTTGTTGTATTAATTCAGTTCAAAAAAGTGTATAATATTAATTAACTCAAAGTGATATATTTCAAGGGTTTATTTTTATCCATTTTGGCTCAATTATATTATGCCTTTCTCAGCTTCACTTTTTCCTTCCACTGAACCTTCTGTACTTATACTTGGATACAACACTGTGCCTAGGCAATCATTTGTGGCCTAACCTCTCTGTAGAAAGTGTCAGTGACTTCCACTTTGACAAATGTCTGAAAAACTAAAAAAACCAAAAAAGCACTAATTGTGTTGTGAACAACACGATGGGGGGGGGGAGCCTCAGATCATATTAGCTTTGTGCAATTATTCTTCAGAACATATTTGCATCTATAAGTTAATGAAACACCCAATTGTCTTATAATAAGAAAAAACCTGAGAAGTCCACATTAATTTGGGTCAAATATTTTTGGTATCCTTCCAGCAGCTTCCCAAAGAAAGTTTGCTGTACTTTTGTTCCACTCCTGCTGATTTCTGATATAACTGGTGTGTATGCTGCTTAGTCATATTCACCTTTTCTATTCACCCACCTTTTTTTCCTGGGTGATGGCCACTCCGAAACATCAACTTGGTTGATCTTAGGCAAGATGTTTGGACATTTACATGGTGTTTAAATTTGCATATTTATTATATGCGCCTCCAGGCATATAAAAATTATACCCAGTGATGAAACAGTGTCCAATGAATCCACAGGCGTTCCTCCATTTAACTCAGACATTATAAATTAAGTGTTAATGGGCATGACATCATCACATGGGCTTTCCCAAATTGATCAAAAGCACACAAAGCTTTGTGTATGTAAAGTTCTAACCTTTGATAAAAGAATAAAACATGTTGAAAAAAAAAATTAAAATGTCAGTTTTGTTATTTCATTCAGAAAATATGAAATTATTTGGTAATCTTAGCTGACAACATGAGAAAGGTATAGTGTGATTTAATGTCACAGTTAGAAAAAAGAGTTGCATGTCCTTTTATACAGTGTATGTAAATTTTTGGTTTCAACTGTACAAGTGGGGGTAGGGGGAAACCTTCAGTCTTACTCGTACTGGAAAATCAACTCTTCTTCCACTTCAAGTCTTCGTTAGGTTTCTTTGGAAAAAGAAACCTAAAGTACATTAAAAAAAATGTGCTTTTTTACATACAGTTTTAACTGGAATTAGCAATGGCTATACAGATACATAGCAAGGACTTGGCCCAAGTAGTTGCACAAGCACATCTATTTCTGTTCTTTTGTGTGTGCGTGTGCGGGCGTGTGTGTGTGTTATATTGACGTAAAGACAACATTTGGTAGTAAAACTTTTTAGAGATTAAAATCATGACCAAGCCTAAGATAAGAGAATTTCTCAGTTTTCAGCATGGAGTTTCAGTGACTCCTTAAGCCACAGTGTCAATTCTGTGAAGCCAAAATTGTATCTCACTTCCTTTGTCAGGAAAAGCTACATGAGATAATATCATCCTGTTACCTTGTTTTAAATGACAGAAAAGAAAAAGAAAAAAACTACAAAAAAAAAAAACATTTACACTAATTTGCTAAGTTATGAAGGAGTTCAGTTCAAGAAAGGCTAAAGGAACTTTACCTTGTTCAGTTTATACAATGTGTCCTGTATAAACTTAAAATTTCATATTATTGCATCTTACAATGCAGCCAGTTGCTAGGGACAATAAACAAGACAAGAGAACAATGTAACCAAAACATACTACAGTCTATTCTT
Organism: Alfaro cultratus; assembly: GCA_903066825.1. Classification (NCBI taxonomy): domain Eukaryota; kingdom Metazoa; phylum Chordata; class Actinopteri; order Cyprinodontiformes; family Poeciliidae; genus Alfaro; species Alfaro cultratus. The sequence continues at coordinate 5,902 of CAEFZX010013220.1, read as the reverse complement.
ACTGAATGCTTTTTACATATTTCATTTTTAAAAAGCTACAGCTACTGTTTGCTTGTAAATTTATCAGATATTTGTTAAAATTTCATTAAAATATGTCACCATGCAAACAAACTTTGCAATATTTAGTTAGATTTTATAGTAAATGTTTGCACTGTACTTTCCGATCCATGTGATTTTATTTTCTAAGACAAGACATCTGAGTGAAAGTAAAATAAGATTTATTAGGAACTCTTAAAGACCTTTCAAATTATTTGATTAAGCCTACTTTACTGTTCCCAAAGGGCGGTTCATTTGCAGCAGTCTACAAAGTCTACACCATGATAGTAACACTCACGTTCCAGATATAAGCTAATGATTTTTAAAATCTAAAATTTTGTGGTAATTAATATTTCAAGTTTACATTAAAATGTAACTGGTTGTGACCCAAAACACAATTATTTTACCACAAAAGTTAACATAGTTCCAAAATGTTTTGAAATATTGACATGAGTCATAGTTTTAGGGATTCTGAAGCGCTCATGAATCCAATCAAATAAAAATTGTAAGAAAACTATGTAAAAACAAAATGTTCCAGCTGTAGTTAAAGAATTGATAAAAAACAACAAAAAACAAGAAAAATCTAAGGGTCATCATCTTACTTATAATATTAGCTAAGCTGTATTATTATTGTGGTAATTGTAAATTGGTTGTCAAACATCCATAATGTAAGACAGTGAAAAGGTCATGAAAATGTATCTAATCTGATGAAAAACTACAAAAAAATTAATTAAATGCTGGTGCAAGATAATATTACTCAATAGAATATAAAGCTGATTGAAAAGGCTATTAAAAATGCAACCCACTTTCAGATAAATCAAACTGATTTTTTATCATTTCAGCAGTTTTACATTGTACACTGGCTATGTTTTCAAACAAAGTAAATAAATAGATAACTAATTGAATTCTGAGTCTGTTATTTATCATTGATAAGAAGGATACTCAAATTTCCACCTACCACAGCAAATAAATATTTTTTTGCTTACTTATTTTGGGGAATGTTGCAGCCCCTAACATCTTTACAACTGAAAAAGTGAACTGCTCCCTCCGGTTTGGAGGTCAGTCTGTGCTCCAAGCGGAAGAGTTCAAGTATCTTAGTGTCTTGGCTGAAATGTTGTTTTTTTTTTCCATATAGTAGCTGGGATTGGACTTAGAGGCAGAATGGGAAGATCCATCATCCATGGGGAGCTTGGAGTAGAGCCACTGCTCAGCGGACTGATGATACTATACATAATCTGATGAATTTAGGAGCATAGGAGAAAAACAACCATCAACAAAGGGTTGAAGAACCTTTAGTTATCTTTAGCGATTTTAGTTTCTGAGGAAAGTTTCTTTTGAACTTAAAGTAGAGCTGTGAGTAATGCAGCACGGCAGCTGTTGTCACTTGCGCATGCATTTTCTTTGATGTCTTAACAAAGGAAATCTAAGTTCTCCACAATGTAAGGCAACTAAAAAGGATCAGCTAGTCAGTAAAATCAGTTAATAGGTAACTTTGGCACAGTTCCCAAGCAGAAACTCACCTGACAGTCGGTGGGGGGTGTGGGGGGGCGGCACTCACACTTCCTTCACCTACAAATTACAAAGAAGTGTCAAGCCCCAGCCTCTGGTTCACTTCTTCCAAACCACAACACTGACGGGTAGTCCTGCTCACCCAGATTACTGTGAAAAGGCTCTGTGGCTGTACAGTAACAGTTTGCCATTGATGCCTGTAGCGTTGATCAGTCATCTTGGTAGTGGTTCCTGTGAAGTCAACTGCTCACATACTGCCAGTGCGGTAACGTAAGCCGACTCATTAACCTAGACTTTAATCACTTCGCAGTCTGAGTGAGCATCTTGTTTAGTTCGGTAACACTTTGATTCATTCAACAAAACAACAATACGAAACCCCTTTGTTCATTAAAATGAACTTGTTTTGTAGGTGGATCAAAGGTGTGTTTGCACGACAGATGTATTTGATAAATATCTATCATTTGCACAATCCATCGCATTACATTGATGTGCACAGAAGAGGAGCTTGTCACCTTTTGCTATCCTGCTCAAACACACCCCAGTGAGTCAGCATTGCATTGGGTCTGGTGGGGGAGTCTGATGGTGATCGTTCAACTGACAGTGAGGGGATAGCATCTGCTGAGGAGTGTGATGTGAGAGGGGGGTGAGGTGTGCATGGGGGGATGGGGTGGTGCGAACATTCTTGATATTACTTGTAGGTGAAGCCCTTCTCATCACTGCTTGCTTCTCATGTTGTGCAAGGTGACATTTAAGCATTGGTATGATGCTAATTTCCTTGAGGGGAATAGATGAGATCATGGTGTCTGTCCAGTGGTTTTGAGGAGGACTCAGTGATGAGTGTTTGCACAGAGTGCTCGCAGAGAAGCCCCAAATGTCACCGTGTAGCTCAGAGCCATGCATACACCCACACTTTGACAAGCCACCAGACTGAGTACTCATAAATGGTCAGTTGTTATAAGTTACAGTGATGCAGAGCTGAAAAATCCTTCTCTTACTAATGCATCAGCATCTCAAACTTGTGATCACAGCGATTACAACGAAACCACACGGTGGTTAACTCGACATGCATGCAATAATCATTTAAGGTAAAAATGGAAGACAAATTTTTGTTAAATATCTAAAGGTAGAAGCTCTCATTTGCACATAAGAGCCTCACATTTTCGGCATTTTCCATGGTAATGCTAACATGAAACTTTTTTTTGTCAGCCTTCACTTTGTCAATAGGTTAGCGGTGGCTTTCAAAATTAGTTGTATTATTCGGAAGTTAACTGTCTCAACTTCAAAAGGAAAAATAGGATCTTATCAGCAAGACAAAACAATGTCAATGCATCGGAAAAAGTGCATACTCATAAAGATTGGAAAAGTTGAACCAATCTCTCTTGAAATCTTGATTTTTTTGGGGACAATTGTAGGCTCTGCTTTCATTTATATAAAGCAGAGCTTTTTACATATATGTATTACATGCTAATAAGGCTTAATGGGTTGTTTATATGTGCACATTATATGTAACTTTCAAAGAAAGGTGAAACTACCTTGTAAAACCTTAACCATCCCACCAAATGGTGAAATGATCAATAAATAAAATGCTCGCAGCAACAAGTGAACTAACTGAAGGCACATTGCTCTGACCTAAAAAGGTCCTTGACAGTAAGCCCAGCGTATGCTGCATTTGGCATGTCAGAGACACAGAGTAAACTACACAGCTGAAGATTAAAATGATTTTTGGGAACGAACTAAAATTACTTCCAGAGTGAAAGCCAGGTAGCTCATAAACGGCACTTTGTAAGATTTTAGAGAGTTTAATCTATATGTTAACTTGCTTGGCCAAACTTGTTTTCACCAGTCTCCCATGACAACATTTTAGCTTTGTATAGAATCGCAGATTCACAGATTAATGCTTTCCTGTTAGGCGTTGCGTTTTTAACCTCTGTTAGTGCTGTGTGGCTGTTTCACATCTTTATCTCATAAATTGTGAGGGAATGTAGTCTGAAGTAGCTTAAAAATACATACATTGCTCTGTTAAGCTACTAAATAATATGTATGTAGCTTCTTTAGTCTATGTGCACTTGAAAATACAAAAATACAAAATTTTAAAACTATAATGCTCTGCTGACTACAGTCATATTTAATACATTTGTATATTATTGTAAAGTGTATTAATTTTAGTAACTTACTTATTTTCAAGCCAGTTTTTCTGTAAATTATGAGGATTTTTTGTTTATTAGTAATGCAAACAGAACATTTCAGAAAAGGATATGACGTCAGATCATAATACAGAAATATGGGCTTAATAAAAATAAGTTTTTAATATCTGCTTTTTTAAAGCTTTTTAAAACCTACTTTTTCATTTGATGGACAAACCTCATTGGAACACATATTTACATTTATTAAAAATGACTGCATACCATACCACTTGTTCATAAGGCCCTTTGAAAATAATAGGACTGCACAAGAAGTGCTGAAGAACAAAGTCAAACAGAGGAGAGAATAAAAGGTGAATTGATACACAGATGCAATGAAAGTTCTGGAGCAGAAATATACAACACTTAAAACAAATCGGACAAAAAGTACAAGAAACTTGGACACAAACTCTATTTAGAGGCTTATGTTTCATCACCTCTGAAAGGTTATCTGGCCCAGGACCTCGGAGTAAGATGGTACACCACTTTCTACCAAAAAATAGAAAACTTACAAATTCCAAAAAGAAGCACATTGCAGTAATAAATAGCACTGAGTGGCAGAAGGTACAATGGGAAAGAAAAGCACCAAGAGCCTTTTGGTAATTTCAAAGGGAGCTTGGCATAGTTTGAAATCCAATTAATAATACTGATACAAAATTACTCATTAGAGTTCATATTAGAATTAAGTTTCACATTTTGATGCATGCAATATATTTGTCACACTGTGGCTTATTTATTGACCAAAGCCAGCAACAGAAACAAATCCCAAAGGAGCCGTCTGTGACATAGATCACAAAACTTAATAATTTACCATATTTTTACTCTTTCTCAAACCTTCCATCACCTCAAACGTCTTCTAGCTTAATGCCAAAACTTTCCTATATTTCTCAGATTTTCACAGAATCACAAGTTGAATCCTCCTCTCTTGTTGTGCAATGAACATGCTCCAAATTGTTGACGTGAAAACTGCAGAGATCACATCTTTACTGGTGGTATTTGCTGTATGCTTTTTGTTTCATCTTCAACAGCAAAACTTTTTTTTTTTTTTTTTTTCTGCTCAAACCCACAACAGTTTGGTTGCACCAAAGTCTGCCTTTTTTCCTGCCGGAGCTTTTAAGGTGCTCAACATCTTTTTTTTGTTTTCTTTTTGCATTTAAATTCCACTAAGACAAGAGTGGAGCATCTTCAGGAGATGAGTGCTCCACAATATTGATCACCTACTTAGTGTAAAAGATAACAGCATTTTTTTCTGAAACTGTTATGTAAAAATCCAGAAATAAAACCTTTCTCAAAAACACAAACATTTTCTGGAAGTGACAGGTAAACTCTGTCCTCTGCTTCAGTGGAGGAAGCAGAGGACAGACAAAACGGTTTATGTTTTAAGGTGTTACTTTTAAATTCTGAACTTTGCGCAGAAAGCTCATGAAGACTGATGCATGTTTGTCAAGTGCTTGGGTGAAGTGTTTGTGCTTGTCTTTGAGAAAAACTCTGTCAAAAGAGTACTTTAAAATTTTTAAAACTGAAAAAGAGATTCAATTTTGACAAAACAAAGTTATTTTGTGCAATTAAAGGAGAATAATGCAATGAAATGTGATGGAAATAGATTCCTGCCGCAAGCTCACCATGTTATTAATAATTTCCTGTACACACCGGTTTTAAACAAAAAGCTACAGAAAACCTAATGTAGGACTAGCCCACCGCTGTGGTCTGTTTAAGTGACCATCTCTCTACAGTTGGCCTATTTTTGAAGGTTGTCACATTAACATCTGACATATCTGACAAAAGGGAAAAGCAGACATCTCTATTTTGAGGGTGCATGTTTGCAAGTCTGCCCTCCCTGCATGTCAGTACCAATGGGCTTTGGCCTGCATGTTTCCTGTCACAGGCCAGTCGCTTTCAAGTGGTTTCTGTCACAGCACAGAATACTCTATTAATGTAGTGACCAGCATAAGATGGCTGCAGGGGTAGGAAACCCTCTACGGTTGTCACAGGTATATAGCATCACACAAATATCCCACCACTGTCCTCATTTTTCTCCCTCTCTCCCTAGTTAGCATTTTTCCCTTTCTGCATTTATATCTATTTGTCTATCTATATATCTGTGTGTGTGTGTGTGTGTGTGTGTGTGTGTGTGTGTGTGTGTGTGTGTGTGTGTGTGTATGTGTGTGTGTGTGTGT
>CAEFZX010013219.1:0-40432 GCA_903066825.1 Alfaro cultratus | reverse complement strand
TATATATATGTATGTTTCTGGTTGTAATGTGACAATGCTGAAAAGTTGAAGGGTTGTCAACAAGTTTATAAGTATTTCTTATAATCCACCACACAGCAATTAGATTTTTTTTTAATGTCTCTAATCTGTTAAAATATTCCTCTTTTTTTGTGTGGTTGACATGCGAGTTCACACGATCAAAAGGATGAAGTGAGCAGCGAGTGTTTAGGGCAGCAGAAGACTGTGTGGGAGTTAGAGGTCTTTCTCCAGGCTGCACGGCAGACCCTTCTCTCAAGACAAGTTAATAAGATGGAGCAGTCCCTGCGGGCAAAAGCCGGCAAGCATTATCACGGTGAAGGAAACTAGACAAACTGACACATACAAGAAGAAAACTCCCCAAAAGCTTTTAATTACCCTCTCGCTCTGGCTACTGCTGCAAAAAAAAAAGTTACTTTGACAACTCGGAAGGCAGGCACCACTTTCAAATAGCCCCAATTTCTCTTTTACTTAGCTTTACAAATCTTCTTCAACAGTTAGGTCTTCTGTTTTATTTAAACTTCTTAATTTAAATTTTTTTGGGGGAATTTATCGCCCTCTTTTCTTTTCACGCTATTAAACAGCCCATTCCTCAAGCTCGGTGCACATACCAGCACATGTGAACTGCCCAAAGACTACTTCGAAAGACATGTGGTGTGATGAATAAATCATGGCGCATAAAACCAAAGGAAAAGAAGACTCTCTCCTGAGAGCCCATATTCACTTAGCGCCGCCAGACTCAAACAAGTATCTCCCTGCCATCTAAATGAGCCACACATGGCTGTGCTGAAGCCAATAAGAACAAAACTGTCACCTCACTGACGAAACATTGATCATTAGACAATTTGTTCCCTTTTATTACAGCCATTGTAATTAAAAATAATTGAGTAGTGGAGTGGGCAGGTGTGCCCATCAACATTTTCCCCCCCACCAATTAGCACTACAATAATATTGCACTGGATATCGCAGATGATATTAGCATTTTGATGGAACACAAGTGCCTGCACGTCTGGACGCCAGAGAAGTGTTCTCAAGTGGGATCTCCACGCTGAGATCCACCAGGAACGGGTCACTTCTGGTTGGACGAAAATGAGCTCAAAGAAACAAAGAGATGAGCCATGGCATGGAGTTTCATAGAAGTCTTTTTTTTTAAAGTGAGTGAACAGTCTATGAAATGGCAAAACCATAAGAAAAAGGAAAGAAAATAAAAACATTGGCAGTGCATGCAAGTGATGAAAGGCATGAAATGCTCAAAATACAGCATGTAAAATTGATGCTCTGAATCTGGGATCAACAGTTCAGAACAGAAGAAGAAGATAAGGCTCACCTGAGCATAAATAACTTTGGTCTCGAACACAAACCTGACAAATGTGTTTTAGCATCTAAGATAAGGCCTGTGTGTTCTCATATAGCCAGTTCGTCTGTTGTCAGTGGCCTAACAAATTGGTTCTCTGACCACTTGGGAGCTTGTGTGAGATGGTTTATGCCGCACAGAAGAACCAGAATCACATTTGATGCATTGAATTTCTGTGATACATCTTACCAATTTGATCTGAACCACCCAACCTGGAGCTCGGTGTCAGTCTGTGCCATGGATTACCTCATAAATAATGGAGGGGGAAGATAACTGACAGTTGCTGTGGGTTAAAATGACTTTTCTGCTTTCTGTTTGCTAGTTACCCAAAGTGGACCAAGATGCTGACAAACTGGGGAAAAATAATACTTTTTTTTCTTGCTGTTTTTCTTTTAAAAAACAAACGTTGCAGCTCTTGTACCAACTGCAACAATAGTCCCACTGTGCTATTTGGCTCACAGTTACATTTTTCCATTATAATACACTTCACAGCAGTATCTCCAGCAACATTTTTAGTTTCCATGTTTGAACTAATCCAAACTCTGGCACTCCTGGCATTTATCGGCACGGACTGAACAAATTCAAACTCAACATTTCAGAATGGCCCAACTTTGACTAACATCTGGAAATGGGTATTACTTAAATCTATGCATAAGTATTTTAATCCATGCATTTTGACCAAAGCCGTCTTAACTGAATAAAGGTTGTATTAAAATTATATAAATGAATATATTCTTTTTTTCAGATTAGATTCATTGTTTAATATAAAATATCACATCAATATATGTTAAATACAAGAAAGTCATCAAGTTATCTAATATGTTCGCTACAATTCTACATATAAATAATGTGAGACACAAATAGATTCTGACTGAATGACATCTAGTGGTGAAGTATTACACTGGAACCAACAAAATACACATTGATCATGATCTGGAGTCTGGTTTAAAGTAGAAACACTTTTCTGTTGATTCCTGGAGTTGTAGCTGTTTTTAGCAACTTTCAAACACTGAATGGACTTTCTCAAGTTATAGAATAAGTATTTTCCTTCCCTTTCAGAAGCTACAAACTGTCAGTCAGCTGTGTAACAACAACACTGTTGTCATGTGAACATCTTTCTTGAGACTAAATATGGATGGGGAAAAAAAGCTAAAAGTCCAGTATTAATAAAGACAGTGGCTGTGGAATCTGAAATAACCATGACAAACCCAGTGCTTAGAAGGCAGCAGTAATGCTTTAGTGCTGGCAATTAAGTATTTTTTGTAGAATTATTAGATTGTGAAACACATTTGAAAAAAGAAAAGCACACTATATATTTTTTTTCTTTTTCATAGTTACGGTCCAATTTTTGTTGGATTGTATCCAACACAATGGCACTTTTTCTCCTGAAACAGCCCTAAAGCATGCTTTACTCATAATGTACTATTATGATGACAAGAAATGAACAGATTTGTTCATTATTTGCTCTTGTCAATTTATTTATTTATATATGTGCTGCAAAACAGATTTCTATTTTATTTTATTTTTTCAAAATGAAATGTTTCACATTATCAGACCTGTTTTTTTCTATCAGATAAACACGTCTGAGTAAATTAAAAAAAGCAGTTTTCAAGCGAATATGTTATTTATTCATGGAACAAAAGCTATACAAATCAATCTGGCTATATGTGAATATTTTACAAACCTAATGTTTTTTTTTTTGTTTAAGTTTATTAGTAAATTCTAGGATTACCAGCAGAATAAAGAAATCAATTAAAATAAAATTGTCTGACAACTCAAAGTAGGATAAACTTTTAGAAATCAACACATCATTCTCCAATATAATTATATTTAAGAACATGTGAAAAACAGTCATTGGTATCTATTAGTCTAGAAAGAGTTGCAAAGCAATTTTTGAAACCAATCATAGTGAGAGCTACTATCTAGAAAGCAAAAAAAAACCTTGGACAGTAGTGAAACCTTTACCTACAACAATTAATCCAAAAGAGCACAGAAGAGTCATCAGAAAGTCACAAATTACACCAGAAAAATATCTAAAGCGCTGCAGGCCTCCTTTGCCTCAAAGCAGGTAAACATACTGCAAGCATGCTGCACATGTAAACAATCTGACTTGTTATCTTTCAGAATGAACATTAAGTAGGAAGGGACAAAGGGGCAAGTTGACACACAGCAGCACTAGCAGAAAAAGGCAGAGCTGTGCTCATAGCTGCCTGACTAATGGCTATGTTCACAATTAAGTCAGTTTACAAGCACTTTATTCGGTCTTATTAGAACAAACAAAGAAAAGAATATAAAGCTAAAAAAAACAACAAAAAAAACCCCAAAACAACAGCGCCACAGAAGACTAGTCAAAGTCCAGACGTATAGCTGATTGAGACGTTTTGGATTAAATTTAAATAGGCTGTTTATGAGGAAAACCTTTCAAAAGTTAAAGAATTAAAACTAATCTGTGAGGAGGAGTAGGCCTGGTTAGCAGTTGATGCCATGGCAGCAGAACCAGCTATTAGGTTTAGTGTGCGATGGCTTGGACAGCATTTTCCCCCTTAAAAATAAATAAAATCCTAATTTGAAAGCTTCTTTTTATACCTACTCAGCTTTTTTTGTATTATATTAAAATTTGTTTTATGATCTAAAACAACTAAAATGACAAAACAAAATGAAAGGAGCAACTCTAAGGGCACAAAATACTTTTTCATAGGTATGTGGTTGTGTATTTATGTTTGATGGAAACAGTGTACTGCTAAAAAGCTAACCTGTAATGCATTTCTAACCCCATTTTGGGTCCAAGTGCATTTCAGGTGAACCAATCACACCTATACATGGAAAACCCAGAATTAGTTCATTCCCCCTCTGTAGGGTTCACAAAGTCCTTCCTCCACTGATTTGTCCTAAATATTTTTGTTACTAACACTACATTTTGTGGTTAAAAATAAATCACAAAAGACTTACCAAATATCAAATTTTAGAACTGGATTGAATTACTTCAATGGGGAGTGAAAGAAAGACAAATAGGAGAAAAAGAGAGCGGTTGAGTCCCAGGGACAAAGGCAGAGAGACATACGTGGAGAGAGAGACCGAGACAGAGAGATCAGAGAGCTGGGGACAGAAGAACAGCAAACGATAAATGAATTCCCAAGAGAAAAGGAGGGACATGGAAAAATTACAGAACAAAAGGAGAAGACAGAAATGACATTTCTTAAGGGACTGCAGCGTGGCATTTGTAGGAAGAAAAATGAAATGTGAGGACCACAGAGAGATGGAAGGCGGGAGAGGACATGGGGAGAATGGAATGAGTAAGAGCAAGAAACAAAAGCAAAGTGTGTGAGAGGTGGGACTAATTTATGAGAAATGAAGCAGGAGTCAGTGAGGCTGGCTGCTGCTGTCTGATGGATTGGGTGGGGGCTGGATTCAGATTTGTGCACACAGAATGGAACAGAACGACCTGTGATATGGATCCTTTGAGGCTACATTTCACAAAAAAGTGAACTCTCCAGAAATGGAGGATGAACATAAAATAATAATAAAAATCTTTTAAAAAGAAAGCATCACTTTCTTTGGTGGAGAATCTCCCTGGCAGGTAAGTAGAGCAGACAAAGGCAAAGGTGAGAAAGAAAAAAGGTGGGAAACAAAGAAAGAGAAGCACAGGGGAATGAGCAAAAGAAGAAAAAAAAAAGTGTGAAGTGACAGAGGCGAGAAAAAGTAACCGAGGAAAAGATGACAGAGATAAAAGGAGATGAGAGACAGCTGCCTTTGAAGCAAGTGCTCCTCAACTGTGACAGTTTGGAAGAAGGGGAGCCGGCGTGGTAGTACGTCTGTGTGTACATAGGTTCAAGCATGCATGTGTGCGACCCTCTGAGTGTTTGTGAGTATCTGTTATATTAAAGCTCACAACAGCGTGAAAGGTGGGATTGATGATAAGGAAACTGCTCATTTGTAGTGCTTACAGAGTTTGTTCCCACATGCTCCAGGTACACAAACTCAGAGAAACACAAACGCTCAAGCATACACACACACAGGCTGCCAGCAAAGCTGCCTCTGGAGGCACAGAAAAACACTCGAGGCCCTCAAAAAAAAATAAATAAATAAATAAATAAAATTCTAGCCTCTCCTCGAGACAGAATCCCTCCCAAAGCGAACTGACACGGGAGCACGGTGAACTTCCTCTCTCAAACAGAGCACTGTCTTTATTCACTGCAGTCTTACAGCACTCTTGTACTGTATCAAAGCTAGGACATGCGCCGCTGTAAGAAGTGCCATCAACGCTGCGACGTGCACCTTCTCCTCCTAGCACATGTTCTCTTTATGTCTCCCTTTTCTATCTTTCTTCTCCGTGCAACTTTGAGTGAACAGAGTAGGGATGGCAGCGGTGATGAAAGACAATGATGAAGGTGAGGCAGTAAAACACTTTGGAGACGTCATCTATCTGCTGATAGAGGGAATACATCACACAGATAGACTCTCTTTTAAGTTCGTCCTCTTTAGGCCGAGCCCGGTATAGATCAAGACCAAAGCAAACATCACGAGATTCATATACAGATGAACACAAACACCACTAACCCTTTGAATCCATCTTTGTCCCATTACATGAAGGGAAACCCAGAGAAGGCGAGTTTTGTTATAATATCCACATGCATTAAATTGTAACATGAGCTCAAAACAAAGTGAGGAGAATGTCTCTTCTACAGGAGTTTTTATTTCTAAATTTCGTTTTTGTATTTTGCTACCACAATGTTGCAGAAGTTGAAAAAAACATTATGTCACAATCTACTGATTGTGTGTAGAACCCCAAGGCTGAAATTTGGGCCCACTTTTTTACAACACATATATACACTCACTAGGCTAATGACACTAGTTGTATTATCTCTTCAAAACTTCAGGGGCCTCATGCATAAAGCGTGAGCACAAAAAATGTGCGGCGCCATATTTTACGCACACGTCGGCATGTATAAAAATTAACTTTACATCTAAGTTTGCGTAAATATACGCACACTTTTTCACTGCCGTGACTGCGGCAGCCACGCAAACTTTTTCTATGAATAATATCAAACTACAAAGCATCAAAACTCACCTAAATACACTAAAATCTGACTACATTCAGTGTTATTTAGACCAAGAAGTTTCAAACCCGATGTTTTTTTCATAATTTTAATATTTTATTTTTTTAACGTAAACGATGAAACTGAACCGCATTTATCCTCAGACAATAAGCTGACGCACATAAAATAAAAGGATGTGAAAACCTCACTCGAATGTAAATAGTATTTTTCCTCAGTTTTTGTCTCATAAAGATGTAACGCATTGGTCTGTGCGCAGAAGCGCATGAACTGCATCTATGGGGTAATTTCATTCTCACTAAAAAATTAATACAAGGTTGGATCAGCAGATTAACTCCAAACAGGTCAGGTTTGATTATTTTTAAGGTGATTAAGGTGTGTACACAAACACACGTATATACGTAGCCGTGCAAAGGTGAGCTGCATAATTGTGGAGCGTTTTGGCTCTGATGGAGAACATCGCCAATGGAAGGATTCAGAGGGAGCGATTGATCAGAGATCATATTGATGGGAAATGCTGATGATGGTTTATTAGTGTTTAGATTGCCCAGACTGATCATCCTGGAGCTCTGAGCAAAACTTAAAGAGCCGTGCGGTACCGGTTCTGGTCCAGCTGCAGTTATCCTTCAGTTGAGCCGACAGCTTTGTGAATGCGCCTTTATGGACAGAAAGCATCTCTATTCTGTAAATGTACAACTTCTGCACATGATTCCACTATTTAGAATAAACGTTCACTTTCCCACTCAAATTATTCTCTGACACGCTGCCTGTCTTTAAATCCAGACTGAAAGAGCTACTGTTCAAACAGGCAATTACACAATCTCTTTCTTAAATTTTTTTTTGACATTTTTTTTCTTTAAAATGTATTATTTTTATTTTTGTGAGGTTACCTCATGTGTCCTGAAAGCACCTTTTAAATAAAATATATAATTAATATTATTATAAATACTTATACTGATACAAGCAATGATGTTGCCATGGTTATTGCTTCACATGGTGACAGACTTCCACGTATTTATACTAATTTACATATATATTTGTGGGTGGTGAAAGGGCGGACCAGCAGCTGCGCTCTATTTCCCGCAAATTAGGATTTATAAAGAAAAGGTGCGCAGCCACGTGCATGAGCACGTCTTTATGCAGCCGATTTTTTTGTACGCCGCACTTTTCTAAATTTGTCCATGTGCCAAGTTTTAGTGTGAAAACTGCGCACTCTTTTATGCATGAGGTCCCAGAAATCTTCCGGAAGTAGACAAGTACCTAAAAGCATAGAGAATTAAATATATCCCTCTTCAAGTGTCTCGTCATGCATGTTGCATGTTAGTTAATCAAAGACCCATGTAATGATGGGTAAAAATGTCAATGGAAAACACCCATCAATCCATCCATTTTCTGTTCACCCTTGTCCCTTATGGGGTAGGAGGGGTGCTGATGCCTCATCTCCAGGAAACATTTCGGGCAAGAGGAGGGGTCACCCTGGACAGGTCGCCAGTCTGACGCAGGGCAACACAGAGACAGACAGGACAAACAACCATTCACACACTCACACCTAAGGAGAATTTAGAGAATCCAACTAACCTGACAGCCATGTTTTTTGGACTGTGGGAGAAAGCCAGAGTACCCGGAGAGAAATGGCAAACATTTAGATTTAAAAAGGTATACGTGCTGTGGTGGCGTAGGGGATAGCGTGACCCACGTTTGGAGGCGGCCGTCGCGGGTTCGACTCCCGGACCCGATGATATTTGCCGCATGTCTTCCCCCTTTCCTGTCAGCCCACTTTCATATAAGGGACACTAGAGCCCACAAAAAAAGACCCCCTGGAGGGGTAAAAAATAAAAAATAAAAAAGGTATACTTTTAGGGAGCATTACGCACTTGCAAATGTAATAATTTCCCTAATTTTTTGAGACAGGAAAGAAGCCCTTCTTATATTTCAACTTTGCTCCGGTAAATCATAAGGAGTTGTGTTCACACGTATCCACTGAAATAGTTTGCTTCGGTGTACACTGAACTCACAAATGATTATCATTACACACTGACAGGTGATGTAAAAACAGATTATCTAGTGACAATGGGGAGTGATAATGGGAAGGATAGAGTTTATCAAAACACACCAAGCACTCAGTTCCCAAAAGTTAATGTGCATAAATGAAACTGGAAGATAGCTGGAATTTAATCATTTTTAAATTAGTAAAATTATTGTAGCTATTAGCCTCTAAGGTCTTGACACAACATTTTTATAAATACTAAGAGTGAATTATTAACCAATTAGCTATTGTCTAAAGGTGATGATTTGCGCCTGGTTTAATTTGGGGGTTTTACAATAAAGATGCATGAAAGAAAATGCATGCAACTTCTTTTGCTTGTTCAAAAAGTGATGCCTATCTCTGTGTTGCCCTTCGATTGACAAGCAATTTCTCCTCTGTCTACCTCGCCATTCACCCAATAACCACCCACTCATGACCCTGCAAGAATAAGCAAATCTCATCAAGTTTATTAATCTATCCTACAATTACTAGTGATCACAAAACCAAGAAAATTTAACTCCTCCACAGTATGGCTAAAACCATCCTGGGAGATGGGGTAAGGAGATTCAAGGAATGAAATGGGAACTTAAATTAGAGAAGGTTTGGGCATCTGATCAGAATGCCTTGAATTCATCCGAATTTGGAGGTTTCTTGGGCATGCCACACTGTTTGAACACCCTGAACCCACTAGAGGGACTAAAAATGCCTTCTGCCCTGGGAATACTTTGTGTGTCCTCCAGAATACGCTTTAGAGTGTTCTTGGAGTGTAATGACACCAGCTGAATTTGTAAATGTACTTTACTGTTGGCTTCTTTCAGTGTGATAATGTGCCTTGACACTCAACAAAAAGATTAAAGAAAAGTGGAATTAAGGTATTGTTTGTCTCTAAATTCTATAGATCAACATATCCAGGGTGTATTCCACATATTTCCAAATTTCTGCTAAAGATAGACACCTGCTTACCTGACACCTGCATGGATAAGAAAGTCTAAACAATGGATAGATGCTGTAGGTCTAAATCTAAAAGAGCATCTGTGGGGAACACGTATTTCTGCTGAATGGTAGTCTAATTGCACAGGGTACAAGAAATAAAGGTTTACCATTTCAGAATTTCAACCGCCCAAACCAATATTAGTGTAGTTCCAGCAAGTTTATGAGGGTGCACCTAATATCAAAAAGATTGTCATGAAGTGACAGATGGTGATCATAAATTTGCTATATTGCGTAGTGAAGTTGGTTGATGGCGGATTTGTTGTAGGCATATAACATACCAAGCCAGGCCACTATAAATTGTAGTGCACACACTCTTGCATAGATTTAAAAGCAGTTCACACCTACACGGGGGCACACATTTAAACACACAAAGACAGACTTGGAACCTGTCAAGTGCGAACAAACTGATGACAAGACGGCGACAGATGGATTCACTGAGGAGAGACGAGCTACGCATTCAACTCAATTAGCAGCGTGCTGCTGCATGACGCCGATGGGATATGGAATCTTACCATGACTGGCAACCTGTCAATCGAGCAACAGAGCCGCAAAACAAGCATCATGCAAGACGCAATGAATTAAATTTAATAAACCAATAAATAAATTAATTTAGGAATAAATGGTATAAACCCGTGGAGTGGCAGCTCTGCATCAAAAAACAGGGCATAATGTGACCGGGGAGCCTAAATATCCCCAGGCACGTGCACACAAAGAAAAAGCTGGAAGTGGAGAGAGAAGAAGAGGAGGAGGTGTCTGTGGGCAAGATGGGGAAGACAGGAGAGAGAATAAAAAAAAATAAAAACAATGGCTGCCTCCTTTTTCCCTCTAGCACATTCTCTATACCTATGTGAACATTCATGAGCGCTGTTCATATATTATCCTGCCATAGTGCCTAATGAGCCAGGCATCTCCACCCTGACACATACGCTTGGCTAGGCAACCCTTATTACAGGGTGAAGGCGTGCTCACACACTCAGTCACTCCCACACACAAATTCTCAGGTCATCGTCGCAGCTGTAAGCGGGCTGCGAAAGAAAAAACTAATTTTTAGCTGCTTGTTATGTATAAGAGAAGGCCGTATTAAAACATCTTTTTTTGTCTGTCAGATGTAATGGTCAGATAATGGTTTCAGCGCATTAGTACGTCATTTTCAGACATGTCAAATTTCTGCTTCTTACAAATATGTGAAGCAGCATGAAGGCTGCTGGTAAATATGGGGATAGACGCCACGCGCTCCTTCTGAGATGTTGGTTATTACAGATGCTTCATTGTTCATGACGGCAGACAAAATTGCTCTTTTTGCTGCATTTTTTTTTTACAAGCAGACACACACACAGACAAAATAAAGCACATCAGCAAGTCTATCTTGTCTGGCAAAACACCAGTCAAAGGAAGGATGTACCCCGCAGTGCTATGATTGTCTTGGCTGCTTCTGTATAAAAAGCTCCTTCACTTCAAAAATGACTGCTACAACTGTTTAAGTGATAAACCAGCAGGGCTGTGGGAGGTCAATCAGCAGCAAGTAGGGGCTGGATGGAAGAAGTTGGCCAAATACACACCAAACGTAAAAGACAACAAGTACAAAAGGGAGGTTACCTTACAAAAGTGATTGGTGGACGCTTGTATTTTTGTTAAACACTTCAAAACGGTATCAACACTCAGTTTGACCCTGAACGCACAAAGAGGAAGAACAAAAAGATCACATGAAAGAAAACCACAGACACAGTCTTTTTCACTTTAATCTAAGATTAGATGCATGGACTGCAGGTGATGTAATCTAATTCATCTTGCAATCTCTCTGTCAGAGGTGATTGCAGTGGCTCAGTGACTGATTGTGGGGCTTTTTTTAGTGTAGGGGCAGGCTTTTTCCTGGGGCAATTATTAAAATAATAAGTTTGAAAAACTTCAGCAGAAAAGCTCTTTTTAAGACAGGTGTAAGGCGTTACTTGAAACTGATAAATTGCAAGTATATATACTGTTAGCTAGTTCCCTCAGGAACAAATTGGCAAAAAAAGAGTAAAAAAAGGATAATCCACTTCATCATCATACATTATCAGTGAAGATGTTGACAAATAAGCTACCATCCCCTTAACTGAAAGGAGTGGCTGTGCTTCTGTGGCTCATGTTTGAGCGTAATAGCTATCATCAAACACACACACACACACACACACACACACACACACACACACACACACACACACACACACACACACACACACACACCTGTGTGCATCAGCATGTTTTTTTAAAATCTTACAAAGACTTGAAAAGACATATTTCACTAACACTGCACACAAGACAGTTAATTCCCTCATGTGCTGCGCTCAGCTGTAAGATGCTTGGCTAGGCACCAATCAAGCTGTAAATACAGGGGGACAACGAGATAGGCGACCACTTCCCTTGTCAGTTCCTCTAACAGCAAGTGTGAAAGTTAAAATATTCCTGCTTTAATCAGAATGTTGCGGAACATTGTTCTAATGTCTTGACCATGTCACTTTGCGGCTATGCTTCATCCAGATGAGCCTGGGTTTGTTGTCAAAGCGTTCTTTGACAACAAACAGTCTCGTGCAGGAGCGAGTTTCCGAACATGTCTGCCTGCGTGTGTATGTGTGTGAGCAGATGTAAACTCAGTATTCCAGGTCACGGTGTCTGCAATTTCACAGGGGGTTTAACCTTGGTAAATCCACTATTAGGTGTTCTGAGAATGATGATGTGAGAGTAGATCCTCCCCGATGGTTTCACTTTCTAAGAGCATCAAGCAGGTCACAAATAGAGAGGCTGTAGGGGTATTACAAGGTCAAAGGTGTGCTAACTCTCAATATGATGACAATTTCAGGATGGCATTTTCATTTCCTGAGAAGACCGAATCCCCTATTGCAGCCGAGGCTGAAAATGTTTGCTTATTTTTGTTCAAATAAGTTCTCCTCATCCTTTAAGACAGAGTATTTATATCGCAAATATGCAGTGTGAGTGTATGCACAACAAATGCTACCAATGTGCTGTGTATTTGAGGAAAACTCCACCTAAATCCATTACCGATAAATGTGTAAAATCCTGGCATAGCTCTCCTTCATAACTGCAGATGTTTTTTCTCCCTTTTATTGTGTCCTTCAAATGTCTTCAGAGGTGTGGCTGTGCTGCCAACCAGTGGGAGTAGCTGATGTTTTTAATGGCACATGGTTTGTCTCCTGGTGGTGAGATAAACATGGGGAAGAGATTAAAACCCCAGGCTTTCTTCCACAATCTCCTGCCTTCATCCTCCTTTCCTTTGCAGTGGCCATGCAGGGCCAGCACAGCAGAGTCTAAGCAAAAAACAAACCCATCCAGTGCATGGGCTTAAAGTGCACACACAGACACACGCCTCACACTCCACACAGACGCATATGAGTACAGGGACATTGATTGAGGGGTAGATGTCAGCCGTGAGCAAGAGAAAACAGACAGGTGACAAGAGGAGGATTCTCTACCCTTTAATCACCAATCTGTCAAGTGTGTCTCATTGCAGATGACAGAATCCCAGCTAATTTAATGCTGGTGTAGATTTGGAGGTGAGACTTTCAGGTCACCAATGTCAGGATGCGGATCAACAACAAAGAGTCAGAGGAGGAGGAAGCAGGGGACCATAGGCCAGACCTCCTTACTTCCCGCTGCGCCTCCCCCTGTGAGGAGACGGTTTGGCCACAAAGTCGGCCCCGCCTGGGAGCCGATGAGCTAAAGCAGTTATTAAAAGCGGGCTAAACACATCATTTCCTTTCGTCACCGAGATTAGGCCAAGGTGAGGGGCCCCTCCGGTGGATGTACACCCAGAGCGTATGATTAGCTCTGCCATTTAAATGACATTCACACTAATCGCTAATATCAGGTCTGTCAAGGTGAGAGAATACAATAAGGAATGTGTCTGGAGGCTGCAGCAATGCAAGGAGAAGTGCAACGATATCCGATTCCGCTTGATGTGAGCGCAGTGGCGATGAGTTAAATCAGACACGGCCGCTGATTGTTTTACTCTGTCATTCAGTCAAGTCATGGCACACAGGAGGTGTGAAACACTACAATTTCCATCAAATCAACATCATTTACACAAGAGGGGATGCAAAGTGGGGGCTTTCAGCCATCAAAAAGGAATATGAGGGTTTTGGGATATTTTGATCATTAGGTGTAATAGTTTCCTTAGCTGAAGCAGAAAAATGCCATGTAGAAGTGACTAGAAGGATGATCGCTAGTCAGATGAATGGTGATGTTTACTCTTTCACCATGTAGTACCTTTAAAATTTTGCTCTTTTGTTCCAATTTTTTTGGATTAGATAGGATGGTACATTTATATATTTTTTATACTTACAGCACATTAAATTACACCCAACTCGAAGACATTTCATATCTATACATCTGGCCTACTACTGACAGTGAACACACATTTTATATTTCTAAATTGAGACATGAGTCAACTATTCTTCTATTGTTCTTCTACTAACTTTATTTGTGGAGATGCTGCTGGAGTATTGATTATGTTAGCAACCTCTGGTATGACTCTGCAGTAAAGCAACTTGTTTGGGTAGGTATTGGGGCTGTATTTCTTAAATAACTGGTAAATAATTTAGTAGAATTTATTTTATGGTTATTTTTTCTCTGTTCCAACAATAACATGCCTATGGATTTTAGAAGCTTAGATGTGTCAGAATATTCCTACTTGTTGCACTGTTAACAGCCACCTACAGTCAATCAAAGCTTAACCTGTGGCTTCACTGGGTGATGCTTAAAGATGGATTATTTATACTATTATTGGATTATTTTGCATCAATTACCAACAAATAAAGAGCCAGGGGTGTGTGGCAAACACCAATAGCCCTGGAGGTGTACTCTTCACATTTGTAAACTAAAAGGAGGATAAAAATTCTTCATACTGTATCTCTGGCTACATAAAAACTGTCTGTATCATCCAACCCTATGCTGTATACTATGGATATGAGTGTTTCAGTTCAACTAGTTTGAAATTGCTAAGACCTAGCTGTTAACCTTCCTCCAATTTGAAAGTTTCCTCACGTCAAGAAACTCACATTGGTATAACATCTAGCAAACCTTTACTCAGAAGTTCACAAGACTTCACTTCAAAATATCTAAGCTGTCCCTTTATTGCTCCCATCAATATAGATTGAAGGTACAATGTAAAAACTTTACTAAACTTAACATTTATTTCTTGTTGGCATAAATTTATCAAACAATTATTCTCTATATAACGATCTTTAAAATTGAGATGACCCCGCTCTCTCTCAAGCCTGAATAAAGGGAGGCATTATCAAACTTCACTCTCAGCAGTGCTAGATCCATTTGGTAAACAGCCTGTGTCCTACAGTAGTAATCAGAGGGTATTTTTGAGGGATTTGCTGGCTGGCCAGGAGGTATCCGCTGGAGTGATCTCTAATTGCTAGAAGCAGAGGCCTAGACTGCCTGGCGCTCTTTTGAAGCCATCGGCAGCAGGTTCCAGCCAGAGGAGCCAGCAGGGGGAAGCTTCCCACTGAGCCACTCTTTTTTTTTCTTTATTTACTTCTCTTCCTTGCCATCACCATGCCTTCATTCTGCTTTTCCTCTTTCCATCCTGTTCTCTTCTTTAACTGTACACCTACCCCACCCCCTTTCATCCCCCTCTCCTCTCCTACTCAGTCAATGAGCCAGCAATCACTTTGCAGACAGACATCCTCTGCTCAGTCGGCCATGTTCAATCCCTAGCACCGGTGGCTGATGAGGCATTGTGGTGACGTCAAATACCGCCACTTTTCACCAAGCTACACTCAACCTGTAGAGGTGCAGGTTTTGCTTCCCAGGTTACAGATCTCAAAGTGGCAGCCTTGTAGAAAATAATTAATGTAATGTGCCAAAGAGATGAAAGATAATGAGGCCAATTATATTTTTTTCCACCACCACGTCAGGCCACAGGGGCAAATTTCTGTCAGTTTGTTGGTGGATTGTGACACTTCATGCTATTCAAGTCTGTGTGACTTTAGGAGCATCTGTGTCCTAAGGCTAAGATCTGTTCATAGTTTTAAAACACGTACTGTGCATTCTAAGAAACTTGGACTGAGATGCACTGTTTGGGGGATGCAAAGATAGAATTTATCTTTTGAGGTTAAAAAGAAATATGTACATATTCAAACATACAGTGTCTTGAAAAAAGACACTGTATGTGTATTCATACCCACTGAATCTGTCAGTTTGTCAGCTTTCAACTACAAATGTCAAAAATATTTTTATTGGGGCTTTATCTGAAAGACCAACACAAAGTAGTCCATAATTTGGAAGGGGGGAAAAAAGTTTTGGTTTTCAAATGTCTTTACCAAAACAAAAAAAAAAGCTAAATCTTGACTGGTATAATTGAACCCAGAAAAGTGTGGGTTTGAATTTGCAGCATCAAATATAGTATGTTGAAAATCTAATGCCTATTCAGGTTTGCCCTATTTTCAAGTATTAGCAATACTGAGAGAAATATCATTGGCCAATTTGTGTGATCTTTGTCATATCAATCTTCCAGACCACTCAGGTCTGCTTGCTCTAGTCTACTCTGCATCCCCAGAAACACAACCAGAAGCAAACAAGGAAAGGCTGCATTCAGTTTTTATGCTCCTCTAATGTGGAGCAAACTTCAAGAAAACTGCAAAAAAGCTGAAAAATTGAGTTAATTTAAATCAAGGCTGTGTGGGTTTTGCTTTAAATACTCCAGCCAACTGCCCTTTACAAACCATCTATAATCACTACATCAGACACAAAAGAAGAAACAGTTTTATTCTAAGACAAGTTGGTTGATATGTTGGCTACTTCAAGTAGCCAGATCTCTGAGTATCAGATTGGATGTTGAGCATCTACAGACATCCATTTTTCAGGATTGCAATATGCTTTGAATTTGATTTCAGACTCAGATTGGATTTTGACTATCCCATTAAACACATGAACCTTTGCATTACAGTTAATATTTCCGTCAATGTTCTGCTGGAACCTAATCAGAGAAATTTCTGTTGTTGAGGAAGACGTCCTGCCTGGTTCTGATACTGAAGAAATAACATTAAAAAAAAATCAAGAAATTTATGGACAACCCTGACCATCGTCTTCAAGAGGCTGTCTTGGGAAAACAGAGTGTCTTCAGTCAGAGGCTTCTTCAAATTCACTGTAATACAGCCAGCTACAATAGATCTTCTCTGCCAACAGCCATCAGTATCAAAAATAACTCCTTGAAGAATTTGAGTTAGTATGAGTTGCATTTAATTTCCCTTTGGGATCAATAAAGTATTTTGGAATTAGAAGTTGAAGTCTTTGTGGTTTCTCCCAGCATTGTCCTGTGTTCATCTCTGTTCTTTTTTCAATCAACCGTTCCCAGCAGACAAAAAGACGACCAGCCGAGCATTATGCTGAAACATCCATGGATAAATTCACGGCAGTGTGTTCAAGGGCAGTGTTTCTGGCATTTGCAAGTAGGCCAAATGGTCAATTTTGGTTGTGTTTAAGTAGAACTGCTTTTAACACATTTGATTTGTGGCAGACCTTTGACTTTCTTCTGTGAACATCCGATTAACTGCATGATATTCAGTAGATCATTTCATCTGAGCTGTGCAGCTCCTGCATACTCACTATGGTTATCTCTGCTACTTCAAATAATCTACTCCTTCCCTGGCCTGTTGCTTTAGCTAGCTTTCAATTTGTAAAAAAAAAAAAGACCCTGCATTTGCTCATGTATGACTTTATTTTCCCTTCATAACTGTGCAGTACTTTGTGTTGGTGTGCCACACAAAGCTCAGATGAAATACATACAAATGTGTGATAGTAATGTGACAAAAAATGAAAAAGTTAACAGAATATCAATACTTTTGGAAAGCCCTGCACATGAAAAACTCACAGTCAGCCATACACACAATCTGTCAGAAACGCAACCAGTTTTCGGTTGCCTGCGATGCAGCCTGCTCAGTGTGACATTGACTCCTGAGTGCCAATTCCACACTGGGAGCTATACTTGCTAGTTTTGCTGCCAATCCAGGTAAAGAGATTACAGACACACACAATGCAGTCTTCTGTTCGTCTGCCAAGAAGAAAACCAGCCCTTTAAGCCATAGAAGAAGAAAGAAAGAAAGGAAAAGAAAAAAAGAAACGACTACACAAATTCGCACAGCCTTGGCCCTTTCCTCGCGCACACATAAAAACCCAAGAAACCCCTTCTTCTCCAGGAACACGGCTTCTAACGCGGCGCCTCGCTCAGTGGCTCTCTCGCACAAAGCAGCCTTGTGACTGGGACAATCCAGCCAGCATTCCTTTATTCTGGTCCCTAATACTGTTGCACATTACTATTACTTGCATCATTCAAAGAAAGGAGGAATTTGGCTCACAATCAGTCACACAGTCATTGTAATGCCACACTAATGGCGGCTGTCTGGTTACAAAGTACTGTAAAGAAATATGAAAGCAAGTTACACTTGGATTTCATCAGCTTTCTTAATGGTGTAATTAAAAAAAAAGGTGAGAGAGAACACATGCATTGGAGTGTGCATCACCCAAAGTAAGATATACATACTACCTGGAATATTTGGAGCTAAAAAACTTTTGACACTTGATGAAAATTGCAGGTTGTTACCCGGTGCATATTTAGCAGAGTGGGAATCAAACTCGCTGTGAAGTGCAACTTTTGACCTAATTAATCAGCTACTTATAACTGTGTAATGAGTGTAATTTAGAATTCAGATTGCTATGTACTAATTTGCTTTATATGTACTTACATTTTTGGGGATTTGTATAGTAGGTGTGACGCTGAGAAATGACTTGTGCGTAGTGAAATCAGGAGGTGGAAAAAAATGTATATTCATGTTATATATCAGGCTTTAAATAGGTCCCTTGTGGATTATATGTGTATACATCTCCAAAATGCACCAATAAAGAGAGCAATAATGTGATGAGGAGAGATGGTTAATTATTGTGTGGCAGAGCAGAGTATAAAAGACATGTATGAGCTGTGAGATTCATCCATCATCCTCTGTAGCTTTGGCTCACAAATTAAACTGTGATGCTTTGGTGGATAATGATAGCTGCCACTCTTTCATCACAGCCTTCATACCCCTCTTGCAGGAGATACCATTTTTTTCTTTGCCTCGCCACAACTCTCTCCTTGGCACTACCAATTGTGTTTGACAGTAAAATCACATTTTAGATCATAGATCATGTGTCAGTCAGCCAAACGGGAGGTGGTAAAAAGAAAAAAAAAAAAAGACTGAACGATTTTGACTCGGGGCTAGTCCAAAGAGCTTTTATTTTCCCACCCCACGCAGTCCGTCCTGTCATCCTGGAGTCATGGGAAGGGTGCTGGGAATGATGACAAGTATGTGCAGACGGCGACATGTGCTCATGGCCTTGTCCCAGCCTGGGGTTTTCTTTTTTTGGGAACTGCAGCGTCCAGTAACAAGACGGGTTAAGCATATCTCGTAAAAAAATAAGCGCTGACAAATTGCACGCATTTCAGGATTTTCCTCTTTTTCTGTCCTGAGATGAATGTCAGGGGAAGAAGGGAAGGTTGAAGGGAGGCGGAGTGGCGGGGGGACACTGCAGGGGAACATGGAACAATAGGCGCCCTCTGGCATCAACCTCTGGACAGCTCAAGCCGCTCACCAAAGACACTGAACTCACCCACAATGAACTGCTGCGGTGGGAAGGCAGGCTTTAGAGAGTTCAATTTCCAACACAATTGGCTGTATTCTCATCCTTTAAATGCCAAGAAGATGGTGTGCAACGTGCGCCTTTGTGTGGAGAGCTTTGCTTACAGCGAGTGTCCTCTAGCAGGAGCGGGAAGAAAGACAAGAGAAGGCGAAAGATGGCAAAGACAGGCAGTCAGGATGGGGGTGAGACGGCGCAGAGACAGAAATAGTGTGACTGTGCGAAAGAAAAGGAAGAACGAGAAAGAGTGAATGACCAGGAGAGATAGAGAGCGGAAACAAAGGTGCAGAGAGGAAACGAGAAGGGTAGAGAACATCTCCTTTGGTTGTCGCTTAGCCAGGCTCGGGGGAACCGTCTGAAGGACAATGCTGCTACTAGTGGAGTGTGACGTTTGTCCTCTCTCTAATTCACCAAAGCACCAAGGAAGACACACTAATAATCAAGCGCCAATCATGCAATAAACTCCTCAAAACAAAACATTACACAGCCAGAACAAAGATCTAGGAAAATGAAAAATACATAGGCATAGAAATAACACTCTTGTCTACTAAGTAAGTCATAGCAATTTTCCTTTTCTTCATCTAATTGAGAATGGCACTTCGTACACTATGAAAATACTTTTCAGATTTTTTTATGTAACTGCAAGTCATTTGGGAAATGCCACAAATTCTCAACCGAATTTAGGTCTGGACTAACAAACAGTATCCCCAGAGTATCATGCTGCCTCCGCTGAGTCTCAACTGTCTAAACATTAGCATGATTGATGTTGATTTTGTATGTAGATGATGTGGATGTAGTTTTTCACCACACAGTGTTTTGCATGTGGAACAAAAAGTTAAATCTTGGTCACATCTTACCTCATAATACCTTGTTGTACATGTTTGCTGTGCCTCTTACAAGGTTTTCTCTCATCACTACAGTGACACTCTTTCAATGCCCATGGTTTCCTCTACATGTAATTGATTTTATATATATATATATATATATATATATACACCCCTGAAAAGCCCCTGAAAGTCCTGCACCATGGTTTTAAGAAAATCCTAGGGGAAACCCTAATTTCTCTGTTTTTGTTTTTACTCTAAAAGTTTGCTGATATATATATATATATATATATATATATCAATCAGTGTAAGGGAGGTTGGATATAAATGACTGAAACAATTTTCACATATGTACTCGTTAAATATTTGGAAAACCTCATTTACTTTTCCTCCAAAGCCACAATTATATACTACTTTGTGTCCCAAGTAAACGCGATGAGGTTTGTATTTGTAAGGTGACAAAATGTGAAAAAGTTGAAACCACTGTAACCTCAGAAGTGTCTGCTTTTAGTTATTCTCTCAGAAAGAACTACTGACCTTCTTCACTCTCGTTGCTTTCGCGTTTTGAGTCACACTTGGTAAAGCAGGTTCGTGGATAAGTTGTTTGTCATTGTTGTAAAGTGCAGCGTCTGAAAACTGTTCCAGGTGTAAGAGAATTTTTTCTTACCTGTTATAAATGCACTCTTCGCCAAGCTGCTTTCAAAGCACAGTATGCTCCACCTGAACTATTATTTTTAAGGGTTTGCAATTACAGAAACAGCAATCCCTTTATCTGAGGAGGACTCCTCAGTGTAACATTCGATTTGCTGAATAAATAATGTTATTTTTAGCAATTGCAGTGCTGCAAAAGAAAAAAAGAAAAAAAAAAGAATTATTTTTTCATGACTCAATCTGTAAGATAAAATGAAACAGGTGGGAAATTGATTTGGACTGCAAGTTGCCAGATGCCCATCACTTGCTCTGGATTACGTGGCAGAGTGGGCCCGGGGACTAGCTTCACTCATATTATATTCAATGTTGTTTCCATTGTGGTCACAGGGGCAACTAAGCCATTAATATTACACAGTTGCACCAAAGGCTCGGATGAATTATTGAGATTCTCTTATTGGTCTTTAATATTATATGCAATTCATCTGCAAGAGCTGCTGTGGTTTTTAAGATGAAAGCAGCGAGCATCTCCTGTTTCGGATCTTTAAGGTGGACAAACCAGAGACTGCTGGTGGAACTGCAGCTGCCTCTTAGCGCCACGTCACGCTCGATATAAGTATTTCATTAGAAAAGAAATTGCCAAGAAGGCTCTTTCTCCATCACTGTCTTCGTTTGAAGGGCATTTAGCTGTCCAAAGGCAAACGCCTCACGCGCGCGCAGGCACACACAAAACACACACTCCCAATTGTGGCGCCCCGAGCCTCTTGGAGAGCGACTGGCGGTGCAGCAGACAGGAGAGGAAAAGAGTGAGAAATAAGAGAGACTGCGAGAAAAGCCTTCGTCTCACAGCAGACCTCACACTGGGTTCTGTCACTACAGATCAAAATCCCCTCAAAGCCATAGATCACTTCCACTAAAGTTCACATGTTTCACACTTAGGAACTGTTTACCAGACTCAAAGAGTCTATCTGCACAGCACACACTCACAGAAACACACACACGCACATCTACTAATGCAGATAGATCTGACGAAGAAAGGTGGAAGGTTTTCAATCTAAAGCCAAAACACACTTAAAAATTTATTATATATATATATATAAATATATATAAAAAAAAGAACAGTGGCTCAGTGCAAACAAATATTTACACCTCTATGGTGGAGCAGTGCTCAGCCCAGTACAAAGAAATGGTGTGATGGCAGCTCTACCTACAAGTGAGCTGACTGGTGTGACAACCAGATGAGTGTCTGCCCCTTTTTCTCGCTGAATACCTGTCAGTGCCTGCCGACTGCTAACGCACACCCACGTAAACAGTTGGTGACAGTCTGCCTCCGAAAAAAGTTACTTTCTTGCATAGACTATTCATTTTGTTTTACGTATTAAAATAATTAGAGGAATATGTCAATGCATTACATATCATGGTAAAATTAGCTTGATTGAGGGGAGTTGTTCCCAAACTTTGCAACTTCTTGCCCAATAGATAAAAAGACATGTTGACAGGTTGAGCATACAAGCACTTTTAGTGAGTTGGTTAAAAAGTGGTGTAATTATGACACAATTAGCAATCAATATGTTAGCCAACATGTTTCTTTTATTTTTATTTTTTTATTTTAGTTAGTTTTAAAGTCCTGTTTTTGTTTTTATGTGTTACAACATTTCTGAAATGTATGTTTCATCATCATTATTTTTGGGATCCAGTTCAATTTCTGAAGAGGACCTAAAAACCCCAGGCTTGAATATTTGCAACCCCAAGTGGGGTCTTGGCCCAACTTTAAGAACTATCAGTACAGGACATATGTCAAAGATCTGAGTGGTGCTGTAATTTTTGAGAATAATCTAAATGGACGGTGTGGATTCAGTTCTGATTGGAGGCTAAGGCTGTTTAATTTCCATTTTATTCCCATGCAAGTCGACCCCAGTGACCAAATTGTTTGCTCCAATGTACGACTATGCTCGACACTAACCTATTTATTTTTCAGTTGGGAAAAGAGACTTCCTGATGTCTTTATCGCCAGGACTTCTTTATATTATGTAATGGAAACGTCCCAAAACAAGAAAATGTCTCTATAAAACCACAGCTGGCTGTCAGGAGCCAATGACAAGCAGGATGCACCACAAGCAAGAACCTGAAGAAAAAAAAAAATGTAGCCAGAGACAAAAGAACCAACAAGAGAAACTGTTGTGAGGAGAAGCTGTGATACACAAAGAAAATGCAACAGTGCCTGTGTCCAACTGTGTTCAGTTGGAGAGTTTGTAGCCTGCTCTGGATGGGACGCCATGCAAGTTAAACCCAGAAAAGTTCAGTGTTAAACAGACTGATGATAGTTAAGACACTTATGTGATCTCCATTGGGTTTGCATGAAATGCAAGTGGATTGAGGTAGTAAGCCTAACTAAATGCACCACTAGCGACTGTCCCTTGAAATCAATTGTTTAAACCAGGCTTAAAACAACACTGGTGAGACTAAAAGGCACCATGCTATAACTGCAGTGTGGTGCAGGAAGGAAACCTGTCTTTGGAAAGTCCTCTGCATGAGAGAGAAATGTCCCCCTCATCTCAGATAAGGAGCTGATGAGATGGAGTGATAAAGTCAGTGCTTCTCCTGGGTCTTATCTGATGCTGTTATCTGACTGCACAGCACCCACCATCTCACCATCTTTACACCCTTTAAGCACCTCTCTGAAACACTCACACCAGCATCATCACATACACAGACACACACTCTCACGGGTGGCGTCTAACGCTCAAACATTCTAAACACCGTACCAGCTTATTGATTACTTTGACACGCTCCCATTGTTGAACAGATGGTACACCTAATATCATGTGAAATGGAACTGTTCTGTGTTATCTCATGGGGAAAGGACATAAAATGACTGTTTTCTCACTTCTTTTGGAGAAAACAACACCAAAGAAGAAGCTATGAACTTACCTCTATGTCTGTTAGTAGTCTTATCAAACATTAGCATGGCGTCGTCAACCTGGAAGACACAAGAGCAGCGTTGGCATTAGCTTAATCTTTGCACCGAGTGCCTCACATCACCTCCTCCCCATTCAATCTCATCTCATCTACTCGCTGTAATTACTCTTAGAATATATATCCTTGCTGCTTCACACTTATTTCTTTCTAAGCACCTCTCTCCCACGCAATCATTCAGTGATCACAGGATTATCGTCAGGTTACCGCTCTCCCTCCTTCATTTGTGTGCTGTAATTTTAGATATTACAGGAAATTATGCAATCACTGCGGTGTTACTCTTTGTCTGGATTAGAGTGGCGACAGGGGAGAAAATTAACAATAATGGCCAGCAGTTGAAAAAAATGGAAACAGTGTTGACATTATGCTTCTTTTTTTTATTATT
The DNA here is from genome assembly GCA_903066825.1 of Alfaro cultratus. Classification (NCBI taxonomy): domain Eukaryota; kingdom Metazoa; phylum Chordata; class Actinopteri; order Cyprinodontiformes; family Poeciliidae; genus Alfaro; species Alfaro cultratus. The sequence continues at coordinate 16,482 of CAEFZX010013219.1, read as the reverse complement.
ATTATTTTGACAAACGCCAACGTCCAGTCTTGGAGAGAAGAGTGACAGATAGACACATTACACTAAGCGGGAGAGAGACAAATCGGACCCTTCCTCATCTCCCGGCCGCGGCAGAAGCAGCATCCACAATAATATCATCCTTCATCATGTCCAATAAAGCCACACACAGACAGACAGCGTTTCTTCTTCAGACATCCCTGACAAACTCATCTTTCTATAACTCTGATGAAAAGCTTAAAAAACCGACTGAGGCATGCTCATTTAGCCTGTGATTCTGTCTTGAAGAGAAAAGGAGAGCGGAGAGCATCAGCGGGTAGAAACAAAGAGGGAACGCCGTGCGCTTCTCACTCCCTGGTTATGGTCTCTAGGTGAGCGTAACAGTGCACAGAGGAGGCTTAATGCTGTGCACAGCCGTGCACACATCTGTGTTTTTCACGGGAGGGCTGAAAAGCTTCGGGAGGAGATGGAAACAGACAAGAATAGGGGTCTCGCTCAAGCCGAACTGTCTGATTGGATAAAGAGAAGTGCCTGGCAGCCAGGCAGACTAGCGCTGGCACACTATTCATGCCACCCTCTTGCCACACATTTGGCACACAAGACGTTGGCACAGCTTGTGGGGCCCCGGTTACTTGCTGCACGGCTCACAGGCCACATGCGGCTCCAAGGCACTTCATTTGCACCTCCCTAAAATATTTCCAATTTGGCGGAAAAAAATAGAGGGCAACGCACGGGGACCTTCAATAACCTATATACACAGTTCAACTAATTGTAAGTCGCTCATTATTCTTGTTAGAAAAGGGAGAATAGAAATAAGCAATTTGTAGATTTGCTCGCCAAATCTGGTCTCCAGGTGTGCTTTGAGGGTTTTTTTGTGTGTGTGTGGTTGAATTGGACATACAAATAATACCACTGGCTTATAGGAACCAAATGCAACAGAGTGAAAAAAAGGAGGATTTCTGGTGATCATTTATCTTTACTAATACAGAGAGAATACCACCATTTCTGATGTTATTCTAACCCAGGATGATTGGACCATATAAGGGTCAGCAACTAGTGCAACATGAGCAACTTCAATAATGTTAGCGAGCCAAATTTATATGTGCATATACACAGTTACATCTAATAAACTAGAATAAACGTCCAGATGAGTCTCATTTGCAGATTAAAAGTGCCTTTTAAAAATAACCTATAACTTATAAGTGGGTATTAAGCATACTTTTTATTAAGCTCACATTGTTGGCTAAACAGCCTGAGAGGAAAATGAGACAGATTCCCCCAAAAGAAAGTGGGCCCTATACTGTATATAGGGTACAAAGTATGTTAGAGGGAGACTCCTCTTTGGATTTCTAGATGAAATGCTTAGTTACTGTATGCTTGCATTAGCAGAACAAAAAGTAAAGACAAGCAGAACATGCAAAGGATTCACACTAAAGATCTAGAAACTGGTGTATAAATTCAGCCGAGCTGTAGAAGAATCCTCTACAATCGCTAACTAAGTTATTTTTTGCCCTGAATTGTTTGTTTTGCTGGAAAAACAGCAGAAGAACAAAACAATGTTGTGAAAACAATAAAGTTTCAGTGTGTGAAAAATGCTCTTTAAGATGACTACGTGGTTAGATATCATTATAGTGGTGTACAAATAAAAAACTGTCGAAGCAATATCGCCCACAGTAACAGTTTTTGTAAACAAGCATTTATATTGTCACACGTTGTAACCTCTGTCTAATACCAGGCAATCAAATGGAAATCACATTAAAGTGAGAGGGAGTGGGATAAGTGAAATTTGTAGTACTAAGGGTTATGATTTTATTGGCGGAGTCTGAAGAACGGAGAACCCTTGTGTTTGTTTATCTTCACTACAATAACTCCATTGTTCTGTTTGGTACCACTTGATCACACACCGTTGTCCAATTAAAAGGTGAGAGAACTTTTGTTCAAGCCACTGTTTTTTTTCTCCCTTCTCTCTCGGGATTTCTGCTCATAAAACCAGAAACGGTTTCTTATGTCCTCTATATTTGACAGCGTGAAAGCTGCACTGCAGAACTAAGATGGAATGGCATGTTTACCAACTATGGTAAACGTTTCATTTGACAAGCGTGGCCGACGGTTTGTGATCACTTACATGGGAAGACGGAAATTTATAGCATTTGACTTCTGTCACCTAATGCTAGTAATGCTGGAACAGCCAGAAGAGATGATACTTTATGCATCAGTAAACATGCAGGCGAAATGCCAAGAAAAGCATCTCAGTTTTCCTTGAGACATGAAGAAATAGAAGGGTCTTTATAAAACACTACTGTTGTCAATTAAAATCAACAATCCAATCCTACTTTTGCCTTCGTATCCACTTTGCACTTCTTGAACTTAGTTTGGTGGGTAACTTTTATAATAATTGAAGAGCTGAATACGATTGATCATGTTTTTAAATCTGGGAATCGTGACCTCAACAGACAAGGCATTGAGCTCAAATCTGACATTTCGACACGCATAACATTTGCTCATGCTCTATAACATTTTCAATCCATTCCAAACATTTCTGGGAGATTCCAGGATACAGACGAGTATAACTATCTCAGAATGGACTTTTGAATCTGCTGTATTTTAGTTGCCATTGACATCAAATTTCACCCCAATACATGGCATTAAATTGGGGTTTCAACATTAATCTTCAAAATATCTATGGCTGACACCGCTTAAAATCAGTGTCAGGACTACATGAATTAGCTGCCATGGATTTTAGACAGAGCAAGCTGCATTTTCTCATTCTGTTTATATGAAAAAATAATCTTCACACCCCAGTTTAAATATCAGGTTGTAGTGATCTAACAAAAATAGATATATTTAAATAAACTGTTTGAAAAGTGTCTTCACACATCTATTATGTATTATGTAATGATAAATGTATCTTTGCACAAGCCCTTCCCTCCCACACTCTGCTCCACCAGACTAGTGGCAGCAGTAATTAGCAAACTCCTGCTGAGCTAATCATACAAACTACTTCTCAGGCCAATGCTACCAAGATCCCATTTACAGCTAAGAATGGTTGTAAATGAGATAATGATGGAGCACTGTTGTGATGATGTGCTGAAGGCAGAGTGTCAGAAACAGTAGAAACTTCTTAAAAAGTCAGGCCAAATTCAAAGCTTAAATAGCAAAGTCAAACTTCTTGAGCTATATTTGATAAATACATAATTTTTATAACAACTGAAGGTGATATAGAAACTTGATTAAAATGATACTGTGTGCTTGTAAATGACATAATGCCACTCCTTTAACTTGGGAATCTCTAGCCACACTGCCTTTCAAAAGTTCTCCAAATCTTTCTGAATTTGAAGACATCTTGTACAGCCTCAATTGCACACTGACTTTCTGTCAGATTTGATTCTGAAGTTAACCTAAGACATTTGTAAAAGTACATTTCCTGGTGATGCCATTCTTTTTTATTTATTCTATTTGATTAATATAAAAATTCTGGTTTGAATGGCAGAGAAGTAACCCCAGAGCATATTTACACCCCCACCATGGTATATATTTACAGCATTGTAAATTGTTTTGTACCTCTTGTGATCTCTATGCAAGCTTTGGCTTTACCTAACGAAAGCCAAGTAGCAAACAACAATAAAATCCCCATAAAAAGCTATGCTTTTGTTATTGTGTTGTCTGATTCTCTACAACTAATGGCAAGTAAGTATTCAGGATATATTTTACACTCTGACATTAAATGATGCATCTTTGTCAATTTTTTTAATGATAAAATTATTATACATGGTTTTCCATCCATGTATAAATGTACTGAATTTATTACACATCAGATAAATTTAACAGAACCTGAATAATTATCAATAGTAATCATTTCATTGTTTCTTACATGTATTGATTTGTCAATGCTTTACATATGTTGTCTTTATAGGGTTGGTTGATGGCCTATTTGGAATTTTTATGACATAATGGAAGTTTGAGTCTGGAGGATTTTTCTACATAACGGCAAAAACAAGCCCCAGCAAGATGACTGTGCATGGCATTTACATTATGAGGTCAATGGAGTCTTTCTACTGCTATTAAAGTTAACAGATGAGACTCTTATTAAAGTAGCCTGCAGTATCATCCACCATCACCCACTTTGAGCCCTTCAACATGACACTCAAATATCCACACTCTAATATTGTTACTACTGCTCCTACTGTACAGCCTTTTATAGGCTGAGAGCAAGATGAGAGTTACTCTGTAAAATGAGCTCCGTGAAAGGAAGTGTATTATATAAATGTGAGCTGTGTTGTGACATTACTAGAGAAGGACCATCCTGTCAGTGAGACCTGTCCAACAAAGAAAAGATTCACAGTGAAGCACTGATGAGCACTTTAACAAAGAATGTGCACACATCATGTGAGGGTCACACTCCAGCAGGTCATACAACACCGTCCACCCCCCACCCCCCCTCTCTCTCTCTCTTTCGGTCAGTCTGCCCATCTCTCTCCCTCTCAATGCCACTTGCAGAGTCTATAGAACTATCTCCTGTGCTCCAGGGCTTTTCAATGTAGTTATTCAAGCAGAACACAACTGTGTGCCTCCATCTGATAGAAGGTTAAGGACCTCTTCACTGCTCACAAAAAAGCCCGCCACACAGAGGTGAGGCCGGGCTCACCTCAGGGAAGAAATCTTTCTCTGTCCTCCTCCTCCTTCTTTTTCACTCTTCCTTTTCTCCTGGTGTGGTGAAAAGAAAGGTTCAAAGGATAATGGCTGCCTTATCACTATGTAAAAGGGGAATGGGAACTCCAGCGAAGTGCCTGGCCTTTTGTGGCAATGAAGAAAAGAGCAAAAGTCTATTTCGCCGTGGTATATGCACTGGAACAGTCCATGACCACTAAAAAGGAGACGGCAGCTCGAAGACAGTGAGCGGACGAAAGGCCGAGCAGCTCTTTAACTAAACCTGCAGCCAAACATATCTGAACCACATGACCTCCTCTCAAAAAGGGGCCGGAGAGGCTAAGTTGAGAAGAGTCTCCGTGCTCGCAATATGGCTTTTATTCATAATTCAGGTGGTGAAAGATGAGGCCTTTCCTAGAACTTTTCCTAGTTCCAGGGAAGGCTCTCTTTACTCTCCTTTTATTTAATCAAAATTATAAAATATGTCAACGATTGCACAACACCTTCAATTAGAGCTTACTCCTCCAAGTTTGCAATACAAGCTTGAAGTAAAACTGAACCACTCCTATTCGTGGTTGCAGATTTTTCACTGGTGGATTACTCCAAACTGTTAACCCAATCATTTGAAGGATTTGGCTTAGAGTATACCAACAATATTCAATAGGAAATTCAGCTGAAATACCTAGGTGTAATGCTTCTTAACAAACCACTGGCTGGCATTTGCAAAGCTGCCAATCAAGGAGCACTATTTTTTTTGGCTCTACATCCAAGAGAGGAGATAAGGAAGTTTGTAGATGTTGGCTGGCGCGGTAGTGCTAAGATGGTTTTCACTGTGTGTATTAATGTGTATTATGGTTTATTTGGTGTTTGAACTATTTAGCTATTCCTTTAAGTTAAGTCAAAAAACCCATTTGTTTAGAATTGCCTTTGATTAAGTGGATTGGAACTTTTTACTACTTAATTTTTCCAGTTTAATGTACACCGTTGGGTTCTACAAAAAAAAAAAAAATGCTGAAATCATATGAAAGCCCCACCTCATGTTCACTGTTAAGTATGTCATAGGATTTTGTAACGTTGTGAACAGGGTGGACTCTGCTGGAGAACTGAAAATGGCTCCAAACATGCGGTCGAATCAGCACAGACATGATTCCCCATATACCCACATCAACTCTCCACAGTGGTGCCACTGTAGGGAGTCTGTGCAATGTGGAAAGGCAAATATCCCTCTGACTGTATGCCCCACTGCTGTGTAATGTTACAGAACACCAACTGCTTCTTCTGTTGACAAAAGGAGGTTGTATGAGCTATTAATTGAAGAGATGCAAGTATTTGTGCTCCATATTATTATGTTAAAATATATTTATTGGTAAAATGTTTTTTTTTATCATCTGAATATGTACTCAAATTAAAAGTAGGATTTTTCCAAATATGAGATATCAGCTGTGTAAAACAATCCATTGTTTTATTAGAATAAACAATGGATTTATTTTAGAAGTGCTTAGCTACTTCACCTGATGTAAAGCTCTTTGGTTAACCTAGTGGTTATTGTAAAGGGAACAAATAAATTTAATATTTAAGGCTTAGTTATATCCAGATAGCCATTGGTTTTATTCCCTAAGACCTTACATTCATAACAAGAGACAAAAAAATAAACAAACTCTTCATTAGCCTATTAAAGTACAACTGGTATCCAATAAAGCCTTTAGTTATTGTACTTGTTAGCTAAATAAATTCAGATTTTTCTTTTATTATGAATATACAAAAAAATCTTTATAAAAAAGCAGATAGGCCTTTTTTCCAGCAGTACATCACTGTTTATGGGTTTGATGCTTGCAATCAGTTTGAGCACTTTTGTCATGTCTGCACTCAGTACCATTTATGGTTATGGTAAGGATTTTTTTTTTGGCTTTCGAGAAAGAAAAGGTTATGTTCCACATTAAACATAACTCTCCTGGCGTTTGCTGTGCGAACAAAATTGCCCGTCCATGTAGGCTCACGCTTTAAGAACAGAGTCCCTTTTGCCACCTTGTGTAATTGCACAGGCTTAAAGGGAGCAAAATGTTGCCCTCTGCTCCTTGTTAAACCACCACTTGTAAAAGCACTCAAGCGTGGATGCAGCACACTGCAGCTGAACATTTCTCAGACAATGATATAGATTTCCGCTACACAAGAACAATTGAAAGGGTTGTCACAAATTTGTCCATTGTCACTGGGTCGCTATCATTTCACTGTTAATTGCCATCATTGTAATAGAATATTAGATGCTGCGCAGCAACGGGAGTGTTGATGAAGGGGCTCACTTTTCCCCTTGACCATGACCCCAGTGAGTCATAGTTGTGATAATAAAGTAATACTTCGGTGATCCCTGTTGAATTATCTCTCCACCCCTTTGTGTCCGCTCTTCTGCGAGGCAGTGGAGCAGATTTTGCTGTAAAACGCTTTCTCTAGAGATGGCCACAACTCAGCCCTCTTGCTCAAAGACTCTCAAGGAAAATGGATCTTGCCAACAAGGGGACTTAAACAAGGGTCCTCCAGTTAAACAGCAGCCTTTCCCCCTAAACATGTAGTTTTCTTGCTGAAGACCACATTGCTTGTGTGTACTCTGTCTTGAAACCACTTGCACAAGGCATGGGTTAGTTCACTGTACAACGACAGAAAATGGGATTAAAAAAGTTAAAAGTTTTAAGTCATTCTCCATTTTGCTGTTCTTTAGACCTTCTAATGAGATGCCAGAAACAAAAAAACAAAACGAAAAAAAAAAAGATTTTTCCAGCTATGCACCTGTTGCTGTGCACTGCTGGTCAGCTACCTCAAAGATGGCTACTGTGTTTCTCTTGGCTTTCAAGAAAAATACAGAAATATAGGTGCAGAAACGAAGTGTGTCACCAGTCAGTTGATATCTTTTCTCTCTCTTTTTATTTTGCTCTTTATTAGCAAAATCATGCAGAACAAAACAAAAACAGCAAGCAGAAAAAAAGAGACTGGATATAGACTCCTATATATTTTCATCTACAGTTCATTGCAGTTTGTCGTTTTCCCATCCATCTCACCCAGTTTTTCTGATGCTTTCATGTGAAATATTTTAGTCACAACTGTTAACCATATCTGTAAGAACTGAGGTTACAGAACAGTTTTAAGTGTCACGTATGGTTATTATCCAATTTTAGCAACATATTTATTGTTTTATTGAAATAATGTCTTCATAGCAAACATGATATATGCAATCTTGTTGTACTCAATAAAGAGTAAAATAGCGTAAAGGATTTGTATTAATCAAAATAAGCATTTATAAACCAATACTACATTTATTATCTTTAATTTACAATTTTGCTGAAGTTTATGCATCAAATGTATAAAATGTATTCACTGCAATAGGAATTAGTGAAAATGTTTCGATTTTGAATAAAAATAAGATAATGTACATTTTATTTTATCCTTCTTGTCATAAATTTTTATTTTTTTTTCTTAAGGTTAACATATGGTGAAAGTCTTATAAACCCCCATGCCTATTTAGCACTGTGAATTTTGCCATGAGATGTTTATATCTCTTCATAGGTCTATGCACAAATGAAGAAAAATGCGTAGAAAAAGTTTACACGTAAACATGGGCTTAACAAGAAAATGGCAGCATCACTCTAAGGTCACTGTCTGTGTCTCAGGCCTTTGTTCCCCTGGTATCAGATATGATCTATATCAGTGTCTCCCCAAATTGCAGGAGGGCTTCTCTGTTAGCCTTCAGCTGTGAGCCGAATGTAAATGTGCGTTTGACACCTATCTAAATCGCTGTCATAATTCATTTCCAGAGATCCTAAATCTCCCCCCTGTCACCTGGCACCTCTGCTGTTTTCCTGTCTAAAAACAGAGCACATTAGCCTTTATTGATGTGTTTGTCCTTTGATACATAATTCATCACTCAACAACTTTTTTTTTTTTTCCTTTTAGGGAGGGTAATTATCCTGCCCCTTTTGGAGGCTGCTCAAAAACATAGAAACAGACAAGGAAGTTTTGCATGGTGTCTGGTTAGTCTCTGTTAAAAGAATCAAATGCATCTCTTATAGTGCTGAAACATGATAGTTTATAACATCATTATGTTTTAGCAGCAATGCAAGGTTACAATCTGGCAACATTTTGTTGATCAACTTTAACCAGTGCAGAGCAGAAAAAAAAGTTCTTGCATCAAAACCAATAATTCCCACTTTTTTCCAGTTTGTAATCACACCAACCAACAGGACCTTCTTGGATTAACTTTGCTTTAAATCTTTTAAAAATCAGATAAGATTTAAAGACATGCATAACAGAAGGCAACCTCAAAATCCCTCTATACAGAAGTCTGCAGTAATCTTTGCTCTTATTGATCATAACCACATTCACAATGACATTCACATTCTTACTGTATTAAAGTTTCCTTTAAATAATTAACTACCCAATAACTTCCCGTCTAGTTAAATATCCACATTATCATCAGTAACAACTGTGAATTTATGGTACTTAATACAATAAGTAATAACAGCATTTCAAGCCATGAAATTTACTTTATCTTACCTTTTTGCCGTGTTGTTATACACGACAAAAAGTGTGTATAACACACTTTTATTAAGTGGGTTAACAATCAAATCAACAAAACTGAATCTGAAGATCCAACATAATGTGAGTATTCCTGTCTGATGGTTGTTATTTTTGCAATTTTTTTTTTATTTTGGAATGGACAGTTAAAGAATTAAGAGAATTATTAAGCTATTCATGCAACACGAAAAGTGTGATTTGCTTTGACAAAGTTGATAGCCAACTGACCAACAAGCTTTTTGCCAGTGAACATACTGTCTGAAAATGTAACAGTTTGCATTGATATTCAACATCCTTCAGTGTTGAATATCAACACTGAAGGTATGGCAGAGGGAATAACTTCAGTTATAGCAGAGGGAAGATTTAGAATCAGCTATTTAAGAGGAAACTATTTATTACAGTATCATAAATATTGCAATAAATAGTTTGTGGGTCATTCAAGCAGCAACAGAGTGAGAGAGAGGAGCTAAAAATTAGACTAAATGTATTAGAGACAAGTTTTAGCATCCTGAGATACCATGCAACATCCCAGATTTGGATATAGTGGCAAATTTCGTAAACTCCAGAGGTGAAGTGAGGAGATATACTTTAGAGAGATAATTTTCAAACTAAGTTTGTTTTTTTTTAGCAACTTTTCACTCATGCATTGGAGTGTCCCTGCTTCTGCTCCTAACATAACTATTTAATTTGCCCTCACAGTAAGAAAGCTATATACCTTTTTGTTCCTAATGTAATACTAATTAAAGGAAAATCATAAACAGCTAAAGTCAATAAGTCAAAGCTGTAGAAGAAAAAAAAAAAAAAGATCTGAAATATAATAAAATTCTGATCGCTGCATCTCTAGTCCTGCAACAAGAAGGTATTCAACTATACCTGATGTAGTGAACAGCCTCTACTTCCTTGAATAGTCATGACAGATGATTGCTTATGGAACCACCTCACATCAGTTGACAAATTCAGGATTTATTAAACTCATAGGGAGCTAGCAACATCATTTTCATGCTTTACATGTTTTGGTTACCATAGATATTAGTTCAGGGAAAATCTTTGAATTGAGGATGCTTTTATTAAGTGGTTTAACAATCAAATCAACAAAACTGAAACTGAAGATCCAACATAACGTGAGTATTCCTTTCTGATGGTTGTTATTTTTGCAATTATTCTTTATTTTGGAATGGACGGTCTGAAGCTAATTCAACTATTTCTCAGCTGTAACTCTCCGCTCATTGTGTTGTATTCAATTATTAATGATCTACACCATTGGTAGAATGTCAACACTTATTCTAGTAACTTCCCTTCATGTTGACATTAACAAAATGGCTTGAGAGAAACAGCTCAGGAAGACTATTCCTCAAATCTGTCAGGGTTACATATTTATGAGGTCCCCTGCTCAGCATCCAAGGAGGTCGCTATGGTGATACAAACTGATGTATATTCTAACAAAGAACTTTGCGTGTCAGAGGCTGCCTTGGAGCACCGCTGAAATGGTTGGTGCAGATTTCACCGCCGTGCCTGTGCAGCTTTCAGATCAGCAAATACACAATTAAAAAGACAGTCATGCTGAGGCCACTCTAATCAATGCAGCGTTTCACGGGGATGTAATAAAAGAGTGATGGAGTGATGCCTTCAGGAGGTTGCTGCATTGTTAGGGCACACTGTAACACTGTTGTGCCACAAAAATGGTTTTATTAGCGTGACTCTGCACAAGTCTGCTCCTTTTAAAACAAAGCTGTTAAAAATGAGTCATATCCAGATGCCACTTTCTTATAACTGGAAAATATTTTTGGCAATGAGAGTTTTATGGGTGCATCATGCAAATGTAATATTCGTCACCCACAGATTTCTGTTTATCCACTATTTTCTCACTTTGAGCTGAGATTACATTTAGGACAGATTTTATCTGGTCTTCTCCACACCAGCCATCTGCGTTTGAGAACATATTGCATGATTTGGATAAAAGCCAGTGCGCTTAGTAATGCACAGAAAGAGCATTCAAAAATATAAATTAATACTAATGTTTCAGTAATTTATTAAATAGAAAAGCCCAGACATGGAGAAAAGACATTCTTCAGCTGCCTAAGACAAATACCCCCAGCTGAGAGAATAATTCCAGGCTTAAGTCAAACAGGAAATTGTTTATATGACTGTGTCTTTCTTTCTTTCTTTCCGTGTGAATCCAACTCCAGTCTGCTTTGAGGTCTGGCCGTATCATGGCCTAACAGAGGCATGTCCACACAGTTGAGCTCTGCCTGTTTGAGGAAGTGGGACTTGGCCTCATCCATCAATCCGCCTGTCTTCCATTGCCAAGCTGCAGGGAACTACCCATTATGGAGTCATTTTATTAATAGGGCCCCTTTTCCTCTCCGCCACACTCTTGGAGAGTGCCTCCTCATTCTGTCAGAATGGAGTATGCCTGCGAGCCACCTCCATGAAACTGCTGCAACAGGACCCTCCCTCACTCTCCCATGTGAAAGCTCAAGCTGGGAAATATTGTGCTTTCAAGCTAAAATAGTATTTGGAGAGGTGAGCGATCCCTTAGCCCTAGAGCAAACAGTTTAACATTGAGGACTTATTTAAAATGATGTCCTACCTCCAGGAAAGCCAATCAGATTTCTCTCATTGTAGACTTGCACAAACATGCACACACACACACACACACGCAGAGAGACGTGCGACCGACGTTTTAAATCACGCACTCCGTTTTCTCCCTCCCCTTTGTTAATGTAAATATAGCTTCGGGCAACGTTGACTGCAGGGCAGACAAAGGTCAGAGCATACAATAAAATGTTTGGGGAGAGCGAGAGAAAACAGTGCAAAAGGTGAGAGACATGACTGGGAAAAGCTTTGTTTAAATTGGTTAAACGTAGGTGAAGACGCAGAATATGAATAGATCTGTTGATGCTGTTCTCAGTGAATATAATCAGATAAAAGCCAAGCATTTTCGAGTATAAAACAGTCCAATTACACGTTCTGCACGCTGTCTTCGTGTAAGGCAAACCCGGGGTTTAGATTCCGTCCAGCTTTCTACACCTGTCAGAATCAACATGTAGAAAATATCGGCTGACTCAGTGATATTCCCGCACAATTCAGACAGAAGCTGAAATGTTTCCAGCACCTCAGCGGCTAACACGCCTGTCTATCTCAGTTTTTTTCTTTTTGTTTTCATTTCACTGTCAGTTCTAAGCTCAGCAAAATGGAAACAGTACCTGACAAAGCATACAGTGCCCTGATAAGGTATTTATATTATTTTTTTTTTCTTTTTCACAGCGCAAAAACAAACATTTTATTGGGATTTTTGCAACAGGCCAACACAAAGCACTACATAAATGTAAAATGGAAAGAAAAGAAAACATACTTTTAAAATCTTTTTCACAAAAAATAATTTGATAATTCATCCTCCTAGGTGCAACTCTTGACAAAACAGTAACTGCAAGACTTTTAGAATACAGTCATATTGAATAACTTAGAATATTACAGAAAAGTTCATCTTCAGTAACTCGTTTCACAACCTGATATTTTCAGTCCTTCGTCTGATGATTTTTCACTTACAGAAAATTACATCAGGCCAACAAAAAAATTTGGCCTGATGTACAAAAAAAACACAAAACATTTTTAATACAGAAATGTGGGCTTAATGAAAAGTATGTGTAATACCTGCTTGAAGGTTGTTTTTCTTTCACAAATACTTTTATAATACTTTTAATATGATAAACAAGCCTCAATAAAAATGTAAGGTATTGACTATGGCTATGTCTAGAAAAATGGTAGCTACCACTACCATTTTTTACAGTCAGGTACACATAGCATGTCTAGAAAGAGATCATTTTATTTTACCCATTTTTTCATTTACAATATAGCTCAAATTTAGTCAGCTTGAATGTAGAGTGTCTGTGCAAAAAAGATTTCAAGTCTTGCAACAGGTTCTGAATAGAGTTCAGGTCTAGACTTTGACTAGGCCATTTTAACACATTAGATGAACACATCTAAATGTGTTCTTCTGAATGTAAAGGTTTAACAACCTTCTGCATGAAGGTTAAACCTAAAGGTTAAACCTAAAGGTTAAACATGCAGAAGGTTAAACCTTTAACCTTCTGCATGTTAAAGGTTATTGTTTGGCTGAAAGGTCTGAAACGCTTTGTAACCAGCGTGATATTTAGCTTCATCTGTCCTACCAACAAATCTTATCAGCTTTTTTGTGTCTCCTGAAGAAAAGCATCCCCACAGCATGATGCTACCACTACCATTTTTTAAAGTCAAGTAACACATTTAATGTCGAACAAAAATCTTGGTTTTGGTCTCAGCTGATCAGAGCCTTGTCTTCCACATGTCCACTGTGTATATTTATTTCATGGCTTGTGGTAAACTTAAAATAAAGATTTCTTTTGCCATTTTTCAGAAATGTCGACCAATATTTGTCATAATGTGGATCTGAAAAATATGTTTTACTAGTTGTAGAAAAAGAAAAAAAAAAGTGATACTGTTTTAAAATGCCCATTAGTATGGTGGTAATTTGAACCATTGGGATGTAGATTGTAAAAGGTTGGATAAGCACTAGTCTTTCATATAAGTAACAAACGTTTGGGCTGTAACAACAAAGTGTGAAAAAGGGTGGTGAATACTTTTGCTGGCACTATAAGATTAACACTGGAACACCCAATCTAACCCCCAATCCAATTTATGATTCTGACTACGTGGCAAAATAAGCAGACACCCAGTTGTAAAATACTTCCTCTAGTGAACTACTTTCTTTGGAGCAAAGCAGCCACAAGCCAGATATTAACCTAGACCAGCCTGAAAGAGACCGTGTAATTTTCTCTAATCGTGTCTTTGCTCTTTTTCAGCTCTCTTAGCTCAAATTTGTGGGCAAAGACTTGGCCTTGAATTGGAGAGGTGGAATTCAATTCTCATTGTCGGCGGTGAGTATACTCAGAAATTCAAGAGGCTTCTAATACATCGCTGAATACTGCAGCTTAACTAAATGACTGAGTAATGCTTTATACAATAAACCTTTACTTACTCTTTTAATAATCATCTAGAAAATGAAATCCAGTAACTGGCTGCCCATATTCATGAGTCAGAGAAAGCCCCCATTAATGGTCTGTTCAAATGTTCAGTGATCCGATCCCAAAACGTCCCTGTGGAGACAAGGTGTGCATCGTGTACTTTGATATCAATAGGTGAACAAGAGGGATCTAACAAACTGCTCGCCTGAGCTGAATAGCATTTATTTCTTTCACAATGGACACCATTCTAATACCTGCTGTGTTTTACTTAGATTAGGCTTAAGCTTTTTCTTTAAAGGCCATTTCAACGATTTGACATTTCTCCCAGGAATGGGAGAGAATGAGCCTCGATAAAAACTTTCTCCCCCCACTCCTTCTCATGCAAAACACTTTCATCTGTCATTTTGTGATAGTCCGTCTCTCTTTGTCAGCACAAATACGGGAGCCCCTATTTGAATATGGTTACACATCCCTCTATTTATTAAAGCTTGGATTAACATGACAGGAAGTTTTGTCTGGGGGCTCTTTAAGATGGCTCAGAGAGGCAATCTGGTGACAGTAATAGGATCCAGCTAATATACTTGACTGATGCTCCTTTCCCTGTGTTATAAAGCAGAACAATGGCGGTGGGGTACTGGGAGTGAATACATTGTGTTTTCAAAGTCGTGTGTGTGTGCGTGTGTGTATCTGTGTCCCCCGTGGAGTAGGAGGGGCTGGGGACAGTGCACTAATCAGGCAGAATACCATCACTTAGCAAATATAAGAGCTGAAGAAATAAAAATACTAAAAGGTCACGGAGCAATTCCATCAGGAAAACTACGCTACAATTAACTGAATAGACAAAGGCTCTGACATTAGTGAGAGCTATAATAATGTTCTACTCCAGAGTCTGTAAAGTTGGCAAAGATTTGTTAAAGGTTGGCTTTAAAAGAAACAAACAGATCACTAGGAGATTCTTGTTTATCTTTTTCAAGAAACGTCTTTCCTATGTTATGTTTACGTTTGATGTTGAGTCTTGAGGGAATTTTTGGAGTTTTCATGTAATTTTTGTCTTTTTTTAAATCTGGCTGTAATACTAACAAAACCATAGATCAATCGTTTATCCTTTTAGGCAAAACTGATAAACTAATTATCTTAATTTATTGAAGAAGTTCCAAGTTACTAAACATCTTTAAGCTCAGAGGTTTCACGAGATGTCATCATCTGGAGTAGCTTAGAACAGACATTCATGCATGTCAGTTTGTTTTGGTTTTCCTGATTCATAAACCATACTATAAACAAAATGTTCAAGAAAAAAAGTAGTTGTTTACTTGATTCAAATTAAAAGAAAAAATACCGAAGCAGAACAGTACAACATATTTCATGTAGATGTATTTATTTCTATAGACAGTTATGGTACAAAGAATAAACACCCTTAAGATATTCAAGGGTGTCAACATAGACATAACATTCTTTTTACCAGATTCAAAATTATATAAGCCTTTTTAAGTGTAAAAAAACACCATTATTTCCTATATGTCATTATTTATTGTGAGCTTAATGGTACAATACTTTAATTTAATGGTTGTATAATCCTCAAATTATATTTTAACTACAGGTGATCAAATGCAGTTCAGACGCATTAAAGAACTTTAGCGGCTATTGGTTAGCTGAACATGCTACTCTCGCAATGTTAGTCGACTATCTACAGAATGCTGCAACTTAAGAACGTCTTCCTTAAATGTCAAAATCAGACTTTCAAACATAAATATGGTGACACTTAAGGCACCTTAAGTTTCAAAGGAATAGCTACTAATATGATAATGTAGACTTACTTCACCAGATGAAGTCTAGCAGTCAACGACTAGTGTGACGCTTCATCTTCTTGAGAATTATTGGGGCATTTTAATGTCACACAATCTTCCCTCAAGATTTAATCACTTCTTTCTACATTTATACAAATGAGGGCAAAATGGAAAGGTTTGTGAAAAACTAAAACCATTGGTGTGTGGAAAATAGTTACAACCATACAATTCAAAAGTAGTGTACTTATAGTTACCGTATTTTCTGCACTATAAGGCGCACCTAAGAACCTTCAATTTTCTCAAAAGCCGACAGTGCGCCTTATAATCCGGTGCGCCTTATATATGGACCAATATTGAGCCACAACAGGTCTCGCAACTATGGTAAGCAGCCGCCGACTTCATTTTCCCCCATAGAAGAAGAAGCGCGCGGTGCATGCTGGGCTCATTATGAGAATTTGAGGTATATATATTAGGATTCAATAGATGGC